>PVHX01021575.1:0-29442 GCA_004024805.1 Geosciurus inauris
GGAGGAGGAGGAGGAGGAGAGGAAGAGGAGGAGCAGCTAGGAAATATGTGTAGTGAATAGGAGGCCCTGAGGCCCTGGGTTCAATCCACTAAACAAAAATAAAATAAAACAACTAAAACACACTATTATCAATGATAAACTCTTGTACATTAGATCTTCTAAATTATTTATCTAATATATTTTCTATTTGGCATGTTTAAAAAAATTTTTTTAGTTATAGACACAATGCCTTTATTTTGTTTGTTTTTTTATGTGGTGCTGGGGATCAAACCCAATGTCTCCTGCATACTAGGCAAGCACTCTGCCACTGAGCCACAATCTCAGCCCATGGCATGTTTTTACCTATAGCTCTGGACAGGTTAACGTTTATAAGAATTATGTTCTGGAAGAGTAATTTTATCTCTAAGAATTTGCTAGTCCTGGTAAGTCCAACCTTCTCCAGTTGGCAAGGCCAACTTGTCAGAATCAAAATTGCAAATGTCAAGCATATATAGAAACACAGTGAGTCCTATGATTTATAGCTGGCAAAAGGACTAACACAGAGCAACTGAATTGAAGGCTACACATTTAGAACAGAACTTAACAGAAAACCCTTGAGGTAGCATAGAAGTTTTTTTTTTTCTCTTTTTAAACACCACTCTGTCATCTACGTCCTGTGTGGATGGTGGGGCAAGATTCCCTGACCAGTAAAAGACTGGCTAAAAGAAATAAGATAGTAAAAAAAAAACACAGAATACAGAAAATAGATTCAATACACAGGGGTAGGATGGGCCTAGATGGTTCTGACTTCTAGCAACTGCCAAATGCAAAATGGACCCTGCATATGCTTTATTTATATGGGGTACTTCAAAGACCTTCCATCGAACATTCTTAAGGCAGAGTCTTGCAGTCAGCAGATTGATTGGCATCTTGGCAGTTCACACCCATCTCTGAAGGGCTGCTCAGCTACAGCAGGACAGCCTATGTCTAGTGCTGTGTGGGACTCTTGTGTGGTGGTCCACACACAGCCCACAGACAGTTCTCTACATCTTCCTTAGTTTTAATTTATAAATGCAGAATGTTTTAATATATTTTGAAGATGGGAGCCAATCAATTTACAAAATATTTGACCAGCTAGAGATATTGTCTTCTAGAAAGTGGGAGCAGGTAAACTGACTCAGTTCCTAACTAAGGTACACCTAGTGATATATCCTGATGATGCAATCAATAAGAACTTCCTTAGCAGAGTGGAAGAAGCAGGCACTTGCATTAGGCAAATCTAACTGCAGAATGCCACAGAAGGTTCAAAATGCCAGCCTATCTCTCCAATGGCTATTATGCCAAAGAGAAGTCTTTCATGCATTCCATGGATGGCACCTTACATATTCACACATAAATGACAAGCCATTATTTTTAGTTCCCAGATTTTTGATATGAGGGCATAGGTTCTTGATTTGAGATTATGACAACATATTATTACAATGCAAAAGAGAATTAGTAAAAAACATCATTTCAATAATACACCATACAGAAAGTTTTAGCATGTTTCCAGGATTAAAGCCATTTAACTCTTGAAGTATTTGGTTGGCTAGAGAGGTAGGATCCATAAGATTAATTTTGCTTTTTTGAATATCCTGGATGTGATGTTGTAATGCCATAAGATCCAGGCTATTATTTTTGCTATGCCAAATACCCCTTAGATGATTTTTAACTTTTCCCCAATCCTGTTGGGAAGCAATATATTTGGCTGCAATACCACAGACATATTTATAATCAGCATGACATTTAAGACTTAGAGTTTCAGAGTATAAACTTATTATTTACATTTTGTAAAAACAGCTTTGGAATACTTAATTTAGTCTTAAACTCCTATAAATACTTACCTAATTGTATAAGACTTTAGAAATATTTTGAGCCAAATTACTAAAATGGGCTTAGTTAAATCACATTTATTATAATTTACTGGATGTCTATTATTTATTTTTTTAATTCTTATATTTTCAATAATTAAAACATAAGAGTATTGAATATAGAAGAAACTTTTTATGGTTTCTGCCCATAAAGTTAGGTATGGAGCCATTTGTAAGACAGAGAAAATCTGAGGCCATTTAATATCTGAGTGGTCATTTTGAACACTATCCTCCCTGAAAGTTATATTACCAATGAAACTTTCTGGGGTTACAGCATCATGAAAGAGTGTATTATGTTCATAAATATAGTAAATATGGAAACATAAGTATAAAAGAATACATTAAGATATATAGGACCCAAATTAAAATATGGGTGGATCTGGGGAATGAGTCCATTGGAGTTTCTCCATGGATTTTACTTACCTAACAGCTCAATAGAGCTTGCATGGCTGTTAAAAATAAAAAAAAAAAATTTAAATAATTTTATGAGATTTAGTGGGAACATGTAGGGTTCTGTTTTTCCTTTTTTTCCATTTAAAATTGAAATAAAAGGTTAATATAAGTTAGAGCATTATTAGGCTTACATTGTAGACAATGGCTTGGTATTTTTTAAGTATTCAAATAAAAAGAAATGAGTCAAATATTTTTTTGTGTAATTTAAAATGATTTTATGAATTTTGAAAATCCCAGTATGATCTAATATCTATAAAATATGTATATTTATATGTATAGAAAACAATTTAGAAGGCTATGTACTAGATATTAAGTTATCTATGAACAATAGAATTTTAAGCAATGGTTATATACTTTGTAATTTTTGTAGCAATGGGTCTCTTGGCAACAGTTTGATAAGATGTTTCAATCCTAAAATTAATCTTAGTTTCTCATTTGAATATCAGTCTACAAACTTTGATATGTACTCTTTTGGATTAATACAAACTCATTGACAAAACAAAGCAGGAAATGGGCAAAATAAGAGAAGTTTTAATCTCTTCCTGAGAGAAGGTATTAAAACATTTTATATATCTTATAAAGTTACTCTTTAAATAAGCTAGTTTCTCACAATTGTCTTTTGAAAATATAGCTAAGTTTATTTCTCAGTATAAAGAGTAACATAAAATTTAACAATATACTTATATAATTATAAAATATTAAATTATATAATTAAAATTTTAATTATTGGATTATTACTGTATAAGTTGGAAATAGAACATTATATAAAACTTTAGTTTGGAGAGTATCAGCTTAATAAGATGTTCTCTTAAAACTTTAAAGACTTATATTTAGGAAATAGATACAATTGATATACAAGGATTAGCAATGATTATCATAATTACATTGATGTTTTTAAATCAAGCAAATTTAATTTTTATAGAGATGTTTAAAATTTGCAATTTAAGATGTATTTGAAAATAATTTTTATTTAATCAAAACATTATAAATATTAATTTTTGAAATAACCCCTATTTTTAAAATAACAATGCTTACTGAGCATAAGAAATTAATTTATATCTTAATTTACACTGGTATATTAATATTTAATCTTAGGGAAAAGCCTTAAATATTTTTTATTATTCCATGTATTTATAACCAAGTTAATTACACATAAAGTTGTTCTCTACCTATTCAAACCTTCTATATCACTTACTCAGACCTTCCTGTAAATAAGCAAACAAAGATTTTTCTATCTAAAAAAATCTTTTTTTTCCTATCATCGAAGCCTTTAATACATAAAGACCCTTTTACCCAGAAATTTTTTTTTTCTTCTTTCTAGGATTCTCCAATCTTTCTTTTCTCTTCTGTAGAATCCTTCTTTTGGCTAACTTCTGGAACAATCCCTGTAAATCTTTGAGTCTAAACACATTATTATATTTTAATAGGGAGAAATATTTCAGTTTTTAGTTAAAACTTTTGGATACCTTGTATATATAATTATACCTGTCTACCATTTTATAAAAACAAACAATATTTAGGTGTTAAGATTATTTAGGTAAACTCTTAACTTTATAAGTCAACAAGAATCTCCTGAAATAAGCATTTATATAATTAATCACATTCACCTCAAATTTAACATATCCATTTCCAACTAACGAATTCAGGGCATCACATGAATGAATGTAAATAACAATATGAGTTATGTTTTTCCTGTTGAAGAAAAATTGTTATAAGCAAGTAGACATATACATATTTGTTATACTAGGAATTAAAAATTATATAGATCATTTAATCAGCTGGAAAAATATATATTTCTATTTAATTACCCAATTCAAATGGAATCTTATTTAATCATGTGATTCAAAAGTATTTGGATCTGTAAGGTAAAAAACAGCCCCTTTCTAATTTTCACATCCTCTCTCTAAAAGCCCAAGGCAGTTCCCGCCCCAGGGGGTTCCTCTCCCGAATCTTCCACCTGGGAAACAAAGCCTAACCGCTCAGGTTAGCACATCAAAAGAAGACCGCGACTGCTTATCTGTCCCGCGGATTTTAAAGTGACCAATCCCTGGCTTGCCATGCGGTTTGTAGTGGGCTCTATAAAATCCCTCCCATGCGTCCCCTCTCTCTCTTCTTTTTTCCTCTTTCCTTCGCCTGGGTGCCCACTCCCCTGAATAAAGAATCTCCTGGCTGTACAGAGGTGTCTGTGTCTGGCTGGCCGATACCCTAACAGGATCCATTTTTATTCTACTTTAAATATCATGAGTGCACTCTGATAGATATGGGAATTAGAAAAATAATGTAGTCTGAGGAAAAGAATGGCCAAGCATTACCTTCAATTCCCCCGACAATGTTTTCCTGATACTGGTCTTGCTGGCAGCTCCCACCTTCCCCAACACTGTCTCTTTAATGCTAATCATGCCAGCAGCCCTACCTTCCCCAGCTCTGTCTCTTTGATGTTAATCAAGCCAGCAGTTGACACCTCCCCCAACAAATGTCTTCCTGAGGCTGCTCCAGGAAGAAGAGGGTGCCGAACTAAAGTGATAAATTGATTACTTTAATTGGCAAACAACCCCAAATTCCTAAGTGCCCGCCAAAACCTAAGAGCCTATATAAACCCAGTCCCTTCCTTTGTGCTGGGTCTCATTTTCCACTGGGAATATGGGTCCACCACCTCCACAGATGACTCCTGCTCCTGAATAAAGCCTCCCATGACTTGCATAGTTTGCTGCCGCTGTGATCCTGCTCTTCTCTTTGTCCTTACACACTCATTTATGTAGATTTTGACATTATGTAATTAAAATGTACTTCTTCTGTACATATACTCTTTTTATATAAACATTTAGAAATCAGAAAAATAAAATTTGACAACTATGAGAACTTTGGAAATTAAATATTTCAGATTGCTGGCTTTAATTCTCATAATTGTCAAATTCATTTTTAATCATATCTCTAAAAAGAAAAACAATGTGAGTAAAAAAGTAGAACAGTTTTTGTTAACATAAAACTATGCAACTCTTTTAAAAACAGCATGGCTGTAAATAGAAGTTGTTTCTTGAAAAAAAACCTGTTAATGGAACTAGAAAGTAGTTTATTTAGCTTAGCACTGGGAAAAATTAAGCTGTTTCCAAAGACACAAGTGTGGCATCCTCATCTCATTTGCAGGAGGTTCCTGGCTCAAATCCAGCCTGTAAAAGATATCTTTGTTAGTATTTATCCAGCAACATGAAAAAAGTTTTGCAGCTGGGCCTTTAAGGAACAGGAACAAGCACTGGCAAAGCTGTAGGGCAAAGTCAAAGGCCACTGGAGCAATGAAGGAAGGGACTAACAGCAAGCCCTAGTCTCCAGCTGCTGGTATAGCAGCTCTCTGCATCCTGCCTGGTGCAGCCGGTTCACATTTTTTCCTGGAGGGAGAGTTTGGATCACTGGAGCAAGACCATTTAAATGCAAATTATGGGAGTCTGCTTTCAATTCAAATTCTTTCTCTGATTGTGAATCCCTCAGCCAGGCCCTTCCCTCATCTTCTTGCATCTCTCTCCCTAAAGAAATTTGATCTGGGCTATTCCCCAGCCTTTTATGAGTCATACTCATACAGTAATTTTATTTCCCCTTTAATTTTTCTCCATGTTTTTGCTGAGTCACGTTGCTTGCAGATTGAAAAATATTAAGATCTAAGCTAACCTGTTTCCTAGATTTAAGACTTTTAATCCTATTGTGTAGACTCTTAAGTAAACATATCTCTATCACACAGAAATTCTTTCTACAGTTTTGGGATTTCTGCATGAACTCTCTGCTGAATTTTTCCTAAATATGTAAATCAAGCAATTCCTCTTCATAGAACCACAGATAAGTTTTCCAAATCCCTTCTAAGAACTGAGGAAGCTGGGCTCTTCTTATCTTTTTTTTTTTTTTTCTTACTGGTTAATTAATGCCTTCCAAATTACAACATAAAACTCTCTCTCTGAAGACAAAGAATTCCCTCTGCTTAATGTCTCATGATTCAATACTTCCTCTGTCCTTGCTTAATATCACAATATAATTCCACAAGAAGCTAATTCACGCATGTGATTTTTCTATGAGAAAGGGCCACACACACAGTAATTACTTTTAATTCCATGTATTGAGAATCTCTAGGTCCCTGTTCAGGCACCATGTGTCAATTCCACATCCTGCATGGATGACAAGGATGAGATTCCCTGACCAGTAAATAACTGGCTAAAAGAAATATGATGGCGGAAAAACCAGAGAACAGAGAAAATAGTTTTAAAACACGGGGGTTGGACAGGCCCACAGCCAGATAATTTTTCTGACTTCCAGCAACTGCCAACACGGCAAAAGGCAAAATAGCCCCTGTGTGTGCTTTATTTATATTGGGGACTTCAAAGACCTTCATGGAACATTTATTTCCAAGGTAGGAAGAAGGCAGAGTCTTGCAGTCAGCAGGTTGGTTGGCATCTTGGCATGTCACACCCATTTCAGAGAGGCTGTGGCTACAGCAGGTCAGCCCATGTCTAGTGCTATGTGGGACTTTTTTGAGTCCACAGATGGCTCTCTACACTATTGCAATTGTGTTCAAAAGGAACAAATTTGGATTCAAAATAAGAGCCAGACAAACCTGACAGATACAGGTAATTGTGAAAAAGAAATAAAGGTTCTCATCAGGAGGAGGATGGTTTTGGTGGCACTGGACTCAGGGGAGGGCCTGAGGGAGCCGGTCTTAGAAATGTACTGCATTCTCTGCTTGTGCCTGTGCAACATGAGCACCATGGAGCTTCTGGCCCAGAGCATGAGCCACACACATGACATCAAGAATTGATTCCAATGCTACAGTGATTGTAAGGTTTTGTCAAAAAGACCAGAACAGTATCCAAAATATTTCAGGCTTGTGACATTATTGTTGCCCCTTTTTCCAGTTGTATTTGTAAAATTAATAATACTTATAAGCATGGACAGAATCCAGCTCAGGTGTATGACAGAGCCAATGTACTTGGGAGCATTAACTTTAAGCTCTGAACAGCTGGAGTCCTTAGGACTAATCTTGATAGCCTGGAAGACACACAAAAGGCATGTGCTGCCAATGAACATACCTCTGTATGCTATGAAGATAGAAAAGCAGCTTGCATCCAATATCACTGAGAAAACTGTTTCCTCCAAAAGCTGCCATTGTCTGGGAACTTCTTTACACAGGAGGGTTAACAAGTTGGCCCCAATCAAGTGCCTAAAAATCAAGTCTGTGTCTTACCCTGCACCCAGTGAAGTAAAAGACCAGGTAAAGGAGAAAAGAGAAATTGCCTAGAGCTCCAACCATAGTCACAGATGAGTCCAACAGCCACATCACTCACATCACTGCCATCCTGCCAGATCCCTGCTGTCCCAGCCAAAGGGTCCTGCAAAGGAGAAGAAGGCATAGGCTGCACATGTCCTGTCAACAAAAGCCCGGCATTGCCCACTTCCCAGAGTTTAATGTGGTTTGTGTGAACAGGTAAAAGCAAAAAATGTGTATAAATCCCTGCTGTGAAATTGGCACATGGTGATTCTTGAATCTTCACAACGTGAGGCAGGTGCTGAGATGACTTTTACCAACAGAACTTGAGTGCACAGAGGTTGTGCCTCTCTAAATTCATACTTTGATTAGGGGAATAGAGAGGACCTGAAGCTGGCTGAACATTCACAGACACAAGACAATAAAACAAGCACCCCTAAACCTAATGAGCAGGGTTCATTGATCAATTGGAATCATTATTTACTTCTGCTTTTCTGCATTCCTACTCTCTTCTAAACTAGTGGTACTTTATAACTTTTCACTGTAAAATGTTTCCATTTGCTTATAAAGATTTATTTGATGCATCAGGCTGGACTTGTGGCTCAGTGGTACAGCACTTGCATAGCATGTGTGAGGCACTGAGTTTGATTCTCAGCACTGCATATAAACAAATAAAATTCACTGAAAAAAATTTAAAAAAGGTTTATTTGATTCATTGATTGATATTGATTCAATGCAAATTATAAAGGAACATTTAGATATTGTAATAACTGAAGATGCACTCAGAAAACTATAGCACTGCAGGTACCTGTCTGATGGTGAGTATTGTGCAGTGAGGTAGGACTGGCTCCACATCAAGACAGCTACCCTATGACTCACTTTGTTGTATGTTAGAAACAAAAGCTCAATAGCTTCTATCACAGGAATTGTGTCACCTTCCCAGGCCCTATTATAAGTTTTGGGACATAAAGCATCAATATGGGCTAAAAGAGTGTACAGTAGAAACAAAATACTCACTGATATCATTAGATACATATATGAGTTAATTAATGACTAAGGTAAAACTACCTCAAGGAAAAAATATTGGTGAATGATATTACAATAGGAGTCATCCATTTCCACTGGCTTATCTGTGGCATAAAAAGTTGTGCCTTTAAAATTAAAACACTAGAATTTCTGCAGCCATTTGAATGCATATATTTAGCTAGTTTCATTGTTTACAGAAATTTTATGTTCAAAGAAATTTGAATGTACAATGAAGAGCTTCCCATATGCCCCCTGCACATCCAGCCTGCTGCACTGTCAAATTTCTAGACCAGATGATGCACTTGCTACAATCAGGAGGATATTTTCAGAGGAACAAAAATATATATACTTGAAATTTATGTAGGGACCTTTAATGGTTATGTTAATTTTTTCATACATATTTCATTCCACTTTAAGGAAGAAATAACCTCACCACAATCATAGAACACTGATGATTTCAGAAGTAGTACAAGTACTGTCTTTATTAGCTGCATCATGCTCAGAGTCAGAGCCAATTTACTGCTCAAGCATCACCATTAGATCACTTCCTATATAGGACTAGTGGCAGATTTCTGTCAATCTGTCCCATTTCATACAACAAACATGAAGAGATTGCAGGTTTATCTCTATAAACCATGAAGATTAAGTGTAGAATTCCTGTAATGGGACCTGAGAAGATGAGTGATTTTTTTAAAAAACTTCCTTGAGAATCAGTTTTTATTTTCACTTGGATTAAACCATAGCAATCACCGCCAGTGAGGATCACATTAGTTAAATCAGGGGTTATAAGGAATTGAAACTCTGACTGGAATCTCATTTATATTTACTGTCTTGAGCCCAACTAACATCAACTGTTCTACTTCCTGTGTGGCTCTGGCTCCTACTAGGTTCAATCCAGCATCCCCTTTTCTGAAGTGATCACTTATCAAGACTCTTGAAATGGGTCTTCCCTTACAGATGCTGTACAAAGGCTGACATAGGTACTCACCAGCTTCTTTCTCTTTGCCAGGATGATGATCTCAGTACAGAGGCCTCTGTGAACAGGACATGTGTGTTGCCAGAAGTTGGACAGCTCCTGAGATATGGCTCTGTGACTCTGTGATCTCACCTCCCTCAGACCTGCAGTTATCACTGTGCCTGTAGCAGCAATGGGCGTGCAGGCTTGGGGAGCTGAGGACACTTCTGAAAACATTCTCCCCAGGTGACACTTACCAAAAACAAGTATAAGTTTTTTAATAACATGTTTTAAGAAGATACTGGGTTTGGAGAAGCTCTTACTAATCCATCATCCCTGGAGGCAAATAGGGTCTCACTTTGAAGGGGTAGGAAATACTGAGGTCTGGCCTGTGAAGAACTGGCAGGAGCTATGCATGTGTCATTGTATTCCTCACTTCCCTGGGAAGTTTCCTACCCCATATCTAATTGCTTCTTCTTTATTTTACCAGATGGAACCATAATTTTATCTATTGTCAGACAAATGAAATGAGACAAAATATCAGAAAAGGTTTTAAAACAGATATGAGTGAAAGAATAAACATGATGCTAATGATGCAACTTGTAAGTAAGTCATTGGTCTCATCTGCAAAATGTTAATTTATTCTGGACTTGTTTGCATAAATCAATGCTGATGTATATCATAATTTTGCAAATACATATACTCTACTCATATGGAAGCCCATTAATGACAGGAGAAGGAATCAGAACCATAATCTATACAATTAACAATATAATAAAAGACTCCTTTACCAATGACAGCAGCAGAATCAGATGATTTGACCAGCATAAACTAATGTTTTTGTAGCTATCAGTTATGACAGTGCTACTAACATTAATTCAGCAGCCCAAAGGGGTGAGCACAATATAGGAGCCCTTTCTAGTATTGTAATCCCTCCAACCCTGCAAAGTCAATATTTCCAATAAACCATCTTAATAAATGCAGTAAAGTTTACCATATAGGCAAACTCCTGTGGTAGGAAAGCAGGTGTGTTTTTGGCATTGATGCTGCACAGGTGTCATACAGAAGGGTTAAAAAAGAAAGTGGCCATGGGGACAAGATGATGGGGCAGATCTTGTGATGGGGAGGAGAGAGAGCAAAAGAAAGAAGGAAGACATAAAAAAGCAAAAGGGTGTTGACTATGCAGAAAAAGCTCATGTGTATGGCTGAATTTGAGTGTACAAGAAGGCCAAGAGATAAGGGATATTAAAGACATAGGGATAAAGAGACAAGGGGTGAATGCTTATGTGGGAAAAAAAGTACTCCTGGGATTGGAGTTCCTTGAGAGTTTAGAATTGATATGATGTGTCCCAAATCCATCCATAAATCAGAATGTCAGAACATTCAATATTCAAGCAAGAAGATAAACAAGGATGCTATCAGCCTACACATTTCAAGGCTGAAGATCACCTTCCAGTGCCTGAGGGGAAAGGACAGACCTCATATTGAGTAAGTTACTTCATCACTACACACGTCACCTACTGTGAAAACATTTAACATTGTTTTTTGAATAAAACTTTAAAAGAATAAAATGAGGTTATGTATGTTAACATGATAAGGACACATGTCACAAGTCTACCACCCACATAAGACACAACATTGAAAAGTCAAGAACTTTTTATGTTAAAGAACTGGCCAAGGACGCTCACCATCACAACTTCTGTCTAATGTTGTACTATGAGTCCTATAAAGAGAAATTAGGCAAGGAAAGAAATAAAAGAAATACAAAATGGAAAGGAAGGAGTAAAATTTTGCTTTAAGATGATGTTACATATCTACATGCATTTCATATATATTCCAAAGCCTCCATCAAAAAGCTTTGAGAACTAACAAACATAATGAAATTGAACTGCTGTATATGAATTTGTCATAAAGATGAGTTGTTTCTCTAGCCTAAAAGCAATCTAAAAATGAAATCAATCAGTCACACTTATAATAGCCTCGAGTAGAATTAAATACTTAGAGATAAATTTAATCAAAGTGAATGATTTGTATAATTCAAATTATAAGAAATTGACAAAAGAAATTGAAAGAGAAACAAATACATGTAAAGGCTTTCCATGTCCATGGATCAGAAGAAACAATATTATTAAATGTCCATACAACCATAAGTAATTACAGATTTAATGACATTCCTATCAAATATCTATGGATACCTTAAGAATATAATTGCTACCTATCCATGAACATAGGATGTATTTTAGCTTTGTATGTGTGTTCTTTAATTTCTTTAATCAATATTTTATAATTTTCATTATAGAAACCTTTCACTTCTTTGATTAAATTTTCTGTAGATCATTTTTTAGATACTGGAAATAAGTTTGTTTCCTTGATTTCCTTTTTATATAATTCACTGGTAGTACATAGCAATGCTACTAATTTTTGCATATTAATTTATATCCAGAAACTTTGCTAAAATTGTTTAATAATTGCAATTATTTTTTGCCAGTATCTTTGGGATTTACTCTACATAAGATCATATTGTAACTGTTTTTCATCTCGTGTTTTGAATATACCTGTGTGGTGCTGCCACCAAGATTTATTTTAATAGGGACATTTTTCTCTCTTTCTTTTCCCTTTCCTCCTCCCTAACAGGATTATGGAGACAAGATTTTTTTTTCTTCATCCTAGGCCTGTGTTTGAGCACACACCCATCACAGAAAGGAGATATAGGAGGATCTAGGTAGGAAGTGACTATCTTCCAAATTAACAAATGAATTTCAACACAAAATCAGGGTGCACCGCGGATCCCCATCAGGGCACTCCTGAAATGGAGCTTTTGAATCCTCTTTAAGAAACCCTACATTCTCCCCTGATTGAGAGAATCACAGCCCCTGAGACAGAAGTCCCCTGTACTTCCTCTTTTGCTAGCAAAATAATAAAACTTTTTTTCTTTTTCTCAAAATTGTGAAATTGAATTGGCACTAAGGACAAGTACTGAGCTTTCAGTAACAATATTATATACTGACAATGACATTTTGACTTTCCCTTTCCTAATTTGTATGCCTTTTCCCCCCTTTCTCTTACTTAATTGCTCAGGCTAGGATTTCAAGTACTGTGTTGAATAAAATTAATGAAAGTGGTCATCTCTGTCTTCTGCCAGAAGAAATAAATTGCTGCAACCTATATTATTTTTTCATCCACTACATCTGGAGATTACAATCAGGCTAGAGATAATGTGAATTCAGCCTTTTGCTATCCTAATCAGAGTACCCAGACTAGCCCTAAGATTTCTGATCAAAAACCCATGAGAAAATTAAGCCTTCTCTTGAAGTTGCTAAGATAGTGGTAATCATGACAGTCATAAAAATGTATACAGGGACAAATTTAATTTAATATTTTAAATTTAAAATATGAGCCATTGTGTTATTTATAACCAATTATTGATGCTATTTTGATTGTTAGATGTAAAAGTTGTCACAGATACAGTGTATCCTTCTTCACTTGCAGTTTCAAGATATATATGAAATCCTACAATCCTCTGTTTACTGCAATCTATCCATAAAGTGAACTTTCCATTTTAGTTATTGTATATCTCTAGAATATCTTTCAGAGTTTTTTAATGGACTCTACTGATCTTTATGTTTGACTTGAGGGGTTTTGTAAATCTTCTTTTGGTATTTAGAATATTATAAAGACAGTTTTGAAAAATTTAGGGACATGATGCAGCCTATCTCAGGAGTAATTTCTGTTGACTTATATATTTATTTGTCAATTGAATGGAACCGTTTACAATTTATTCATATGTAACAACTTTTTGGTTGAAAATTGCACATATGAATATATTATAATATCCCTGGGAAATATACTTTACCTTTTCTGTAGAATTTTCTTGTTTTGGTTTCAGTTTTTGGTAGGCATATGCTGTCTTTGTAAATGATGGGTTCAACTGAGGTGTAAAATTAAGTTCTTTTTAGGTTTTTTCCTGAGATGATGTCTTCTGTGTTATATATAGCACTGTATATGAAAGTACTTTTAAATATCCTACATCTGACTTGAGTGCTTTCCACAGGGAGAAAGTGGAAAAAAGAGAAAATAAGGGAGGGAGGGAAGGAGGGAAGGAGGGAGAGAGAGGGAGAGAGAGAGAGAGAAAGAGAGAGAGAGAGGGAGGAAGGAGACTCTTTACATCCCAGGGGTGACTAGAAAGTGTCTTCTAATGTCTGGGGAGGGTGTGACCTTGGCTGCCTGCCTCTGTGTCAGTAGCTCCAAGACTAACAGGGCAATCAGCAATTAGGGGACAGTTCCATTGCATTTCACACATGGAGATCTCATAGCCAACCACAACTTCTCCTAAACATATGAGCAGGCTGCTGCAGGTGCCCATGCTCTTGACTGCATGCCATGTATGTTAGGGACAGGAATGTTAGGTGCTGTTTTGCTAAGAGATAACAATATCTGAAATTAATATTAACATAACACTCAAACTCTCTCTTGGAAGTTTTAAACCTTCAGTTATTTTAGACAGAGTCTGGAGAATCATGACATCTCACAACTGGGACAGTTACAGTCATTGTTTATGCAAAGACAGAGTCCTTGTGATTCCTACCCACAGATTTCCTAAGATCCTCTCTCACTGAAGACTTTAGACACCATGACTAGCCTTGATTGTGTGGTTCCCAGACATGGATAAGACTAGGTGTGTCAGGAGAGGAGGAAGGAGCAGGAGACTAGAAGTAAAAGGCAGCTCAGGTGGGAGGTCGTGTTAGCATGGATGAGGCAGTGACAGGTGAAAGACAGAACATCAAATCAATATTTTCAGAACATATTGATTTTTCCAATTTTCTTTTAAAAGCATAAGTCACCATTAACACATAAGACAAAGTAATTCTGGAAGTTCTGCTTATGTTAATTTTAATTCCTTTAAATGTCTTTGAAGAAAATGAAGGAGAAAATCTCAAAGGTCTTATGATAGAAAACTATGTTTCACATAATGAATATTATTAAGTGCAATAGGGGATGTATTCAATATTATTTATTAAAAATGGCATCTATATTGTTGAATTCATAAAATCATTTTGGAAAGCTTATTCACAATGCATTCTAAAGCCTAGCAGGTATAAACATGACCAAAAGGGCACTACTACACATACACCCAGCAGAAACACATGAAACATCATCAAAACATGCTGCAGAATCCACACGCAGTGCTCATCATGGTACTCCACACTGAAAAGGAAGTCACATTTTATTAATTCTTTTCTGTTGACATAACCACATGCCGTGGTGGCAGCACCTGTCCAGCTCTGGTGAAGGCCTTTCATCAGTAGGAATTGCAGTGGTGGGAGGATGTATAGAAGACATCACAAGGCAAGATAGGGAGCAAGATGTGGCACAGACATCTGAACTTGATATAAGAAAACCATTCTTGTGAGAAACAATATACTCCACAAGGCCAGCCTTTTTCCCTTGCAAAGGTAACTGCCCCAGGACCCAATGCCTTTCTCCCTGCCTCCATTTCTAAAAGGTTTAACCACAGAATTCATCACACGGGGGGCAAAGCTTCCAACACATGAAACTCGAAGCGAGGGGTGACATATCATATCTACTTCACAGCATGTGTGCATCAAGAGAAGAAATGTTTCATCATGGGATATTCCTGCAGTTGAATTCTGTCACTAAAAATATGTGAAATCATTAACATTATAGAATGTGGAATTTTTCAAAATAAAATATAACAGAGTTCATGCTGGCCTCTTTCATTTGTATAACATACCAAAGAGGTAGCAGTGATCTATTCTGTTAGATTCACATACTGGTCACTCTTGGGGACATTTATGGGAGAGGCAAGAGGAATCATCTTGAAGACTAAAGATATTGTTTATCCATGTAGGAACTGTATGTCCTGTAAGCAAAAATAAAGTGGGAACAGACCTCAATGGATCAGCAAGCATTCTTTATTAAGCAGTGGCTAAATGGCATATTTTCAGGGGAGAAATGGCAACCGATTGCAAGAGAGGTCTGTCTTTTATAGGTTTGAATGAGAGTTAATTGTAGCAGAATGCTTAGTGTGACTTAATTATTAGAGACTTAGAGTGTGCCAATTGGGCCATCAGGAAACTAGTTGTGCAGGGTCAAAGTCTAAATCAGGAAAACAGTTGCAAAAGTTTGAAACTCACTATTACTGAAATGAAAACTTGTTTTCCCTAATGGGCATAATCACAGCTTCTTGAATATGAGTCCCCTGTTTCTCCTTTGCTAGCCAGCAATGAAACTTCTTTTCCCTTTTTCTCAAAACTGTGTTCTTGTTACTGAATTGGCATTGGGGACAGAGATCAAGCTTTCAGTAACAATACGACTAGAGTTGTAAGTTCTGAACAGTAACTACTTGTCCTCATTTCTCATTAGGAAACAGCAAAAAGTTCAGTCTTTAATGTGAAGTCGTTTTAAGGTGGTCAAAGGGAACAAAGCATCCAGCAGCCCACTTGCGTAAAAGAACAACGAATCAGACGCTGACACACAAGCAATAATGGCATCTCCAAACCACCTATCAATCAGCGGATCTCTCCTGAACAATCTTGGAAGAACAAGGATCTCAGCAGGATCCTCTGACCAACCCCAGGGGGCACAGGACTCCAAAGACCTCCTTTTCCTTTCCCAAGCCCTCCCCTTCCTGCCCTAAGCCCATAAAATTTTTATCCTGCCAAGCCCACGTGGATTCTCCTGGACCTACTCTGTTGGACTGGGAGTCTCCCCTGAAAGTGTACATCAACAAAGCCTTGCCCAACGGTTTTAATTTACCTCCTTTGGGTCATTGACATCTGGCCTTCTACTTAAAGGGATGATACACAGAACCTCTTGATCTACAAAGGATAAAGCGACCCGAATAATACACAAGTTGCTTTGTCAGCTTTTTATTGCTGTGACCAAGATACCCAACAAAAAAAATTAAAAAGAAAAAAATTTTAATTTTGGATCACAGTATTGGAGGTCTCAGTTCACAGAAGGCTGACTTCATTGCTGTGGGTCCAAGGTGAGGGAGAATATCCTGGAGGATTAGCATGAAGAAGGAAAGCTAATCACCTCACAACAGAAAGAAAACAGAGGGCAGAACAGTGGACAATTGAGACCAGTATTCTCCCATAATACATGTTGATATGAAAAAATGTATGGAGCTATTGCCAGGAAAGGAGATCAGAACAGAGTATGTATAATAAGCTAACTTATAATTTCATTGAAAATTTTTGAGATGAACCCAGAAAATCTGGTCACTGTTTTATCAAACATTTGCAAACTGCAGAATTTTTAAGCCCTTAGCCATACTTTCTGCTCCACATCATTGAGCGAGGTACAGTTGCACAGTGAATCTTCCCAGGGCTGAAGAGGGTGCTCATCATGGATGCCTTGAATCTCAGCACAGGAGCAATGCAATTTGCATGCATAGTAGATGTGTAGATGGTGAAGTCCTGGCAGAAACACCAGAGTGCCAAGGCTCAGGACAGGGATACACTGGTATTCTCTGAATACTGATGCAGCCTGACTGGAAGAGTGAACCCAGGACAATGGGAGGCACCAATGAAGAATAGAACAGAGGACGAGCAGTGCCTTGTGAGCCTCAGGAGGACTTCTCTTAAGTAGAGGTCAAAGACATTATTCTGTGTGTTGGAGAGCTTGAGTTTTCTACTTCAGTCCTGGGGATGCCAGCAACCAGGAAATGGCATCATAGCATGAAGTTCCCATTAATTATCCAAATACTTACATCAACAAAAATCACAGAGTGCAAAAGGGGAGAGGACTGATTACTCTAGACAAAGAGAAAGGATGAATGGCTGGTGAAGAGATGCTTCACACAAAGGACTCAGGATTGTTTCCCACAGGGGAGCAGAATTTGAGCCAGAAAGGTGACTTGTTCCAGATCATAAATACCTTACCCAAGAACAATGCCAGACATCAAGTATACAGGAATCTAACTGAGAGATTATTGCCCAGGTGACCCAGGCCACCCAGTGTATACATATAAAATATCATTCTCATGTGATGTGACTATCTATAACTGTGCTTCAGATCTGGGAAGTTAGAATGAATAAATAAACAATAATCATACAAAAACTTGCAATTTAAATGTTTGTCAAAGTATCAGAAATTTTTCTATTTAGAAACCAGGCCAAGGAAAACCTGAATGCACTGTAGCCTTGGCTCATGAGCAGAAAGGGGCTGACAGCTGGGAAACACCCAGCCACTATTGCAGCCCCACTCACCAGGAACAAGTCGGGATTATAAATAATAGTCAAACAAACTTGAAAGATGCAGGAAAGTGTATAAAAAGAGACAAAGGTGCTCACCAGGAGGAGGATGGCTTTGGTGGCTCTGGACTCAGGGGAGGACCTTGGGGTGCTGGTCTTATGAAGGTGCTGCATTCTCTGCTTGTGCCTGTGCAGGATGAGCACCATGGAGCTGCTGGCCCAGAGCATGAGCCCCACACACAGGACATCAGGGAGTGTTAGCAAGGCTGCATACAGTGAGTCTATGATTATATTATGACGAACACTAGTACAGTATCCATAATCTTTTAGATTGGTAGTGGTTTTGTTTCTCATGTTTCCATTTGTGTACCTAAGAATGATGATATTTATAAGCATGTATAGGATCCAGCTCAGGTACATGGAAAAAACAATGTACCTGGGAGCTTTCACTTTAAGCCCTGCCCATCTGGAGACCCTGGGGATGATGGTGATGGCCTGGAAGACACTCAGGAGGCACATGGTTACCATGGACACACCCTTGCCCACCCTGTGAAGATAGAATAGTAGTTTGCATGCAAAATCACCAGGGGAAAATTTCAAACTGAAAGCTGCCACCGTCTGGGGCACTCCTTTACACAGGAGCGTTAACAAGTTGGCCACAATCAAGTGCCTAAGAATCAAGTCTGTGGGTCTTACCCTGCACCCAGTGAAGTAGAGGACCAGGTAATGGAGGAGAAGAGAGGAATTGCCCAGAGCTCCAATCACAGTCTGTGACAGGAAGGTGATTCCTACAGCCACATCACTGGCTGCCATCCTGCCAGTTCCCTGCTGTCCCAGCCAGAGGGTCCTGCAGGGGAGCAGGAGGCCTGGGCTGCACGTGTCCTGTCAATCAAAGCCCAGCATTGCCCCAGAGTTCCCACTGCAAACGTACTTTATGTTCTTCTCTTTTCTATCTGGTTTTAATGAATTTGGCATGAACAGTTAAAAGCATAAATTGTGCATAAATCATTGCTATGAAGGCCATACATTGTGACTTCTTGAATCTTTATGACATGAGGAAGGCACTGAGATAGCTTTGCATAACAGCAAGAGTAACTGGAATCGCAGAGGTCAAATGTCTGTTGAATTGTACAGTCTGAATGGGAGCAGAGTGCTCTTGAAGCTGGCTGAGTGGGAACAGAGACTCTGCAGTGAACCACCAAGGATTCCTACAGCTAGTGAGTGGAATTCTTCAAGTAAATGCACTCTATATGTTTGTCTTTTTACATTCCTCTTATTCTCTAAACTGGTGGTATTTTAAGTTTTCATTGTAACATGTTTCCATTTTTTTGGAAAGAATTATTCCATAGGTCAAAACAAATTATGAAGGAACACTGAGGCATTTTGTTAATGCAGACACACCAAGAGAAATATAATTCAGCAGGCACCTGTCCCACAGTAAGTGCAATGTAGCAGAACTGGATCAACACTGGGATGCTTACCCCGTGACTCCCTTGTCTGTATGTTAGGAACACAAGGACAACAGTGCTTGTCACTTAATTTCTTCATGCAATATCCTGAGAATTGTGACAAAATGCTCCAAGACCATTGGTTAGCAGTGGCATGGTAGCTGCTTTCACAGGATACACTCATGTGTTAATACCTGGGTTCTGTAAATCTCTTAGCCAGGAAGCAATGTCGGTGACGTCATTATAATAGGAAGCCCACATGCAAACTGACGTACGTGCAGCATAATTTCTTGTTCATTCAAAAAACTGAGATGGTAGATATTTGGCTATTACTCAAATACTATATTCAATGGAATTTTTTAATTTAGAGAAGTTTTAGGATGATAAAACAATTGAGCAGAAGGTGAAGAGATTTACCACATATCTCTGCACACTCATAGCTTACTCCACAATAAAATCCCTAGACCAGAGAGTGTACTTGATACAATGAGGAGAATATTTTCCAACAGGTAGAAACAAGATGATATATGAATTGCATGTGGTGCTGGAAACTCATAATCATTTTTTCAATATTTGTTCATAAATTTCTTAGCTCTTTCGGAGGAAAACCACCTCAAGAGAATCTCAGATGACTGATAGTTTATGATTGGTACAAATGCGTTTCCAATTTCTTCATGCCCAGAATTCGAGGAACTTTCTGTTCAAGAAGTCACCACCTGATCACTTTCTACTCAGGACTAGGAGACATCTGTAAATTTGTCCTATTCTACATAACAAGCATGTGGAGACTAAAGGTACATCTCTAGAGACCATGAAGATTTAGTGTAGAACTCCTGTAATAGAAGGGAGGCAATTGACTGGTTTTAAGACAACCTCCACATACACTTTATTATTATAAACAGTATATTCTAGTTCAGCAGCGACCATCAGTGAGGATTATGTTCTGTTCAATTCGGAGCCATCAGGGATTGGTGCAGGATGGGAGAACCCATTGCTCTTCACTGCCTGAGCCCACCTCTCAGGAATTTGTCGGCTTCCTGTGTGGCTTTCACATTTCACCAGGCTCAATCCACAAACCCTTTTCTGATATGATCACTTACCCACAGTCTTGAAATGGGTCTTCCCTCACAGATGCCGCTCTCAGGCTGACATTGCATTACTCACCAGGCTCTTTCTCTTTGCCAGGATGGTGATCTCAGTACAGAGAACTCTGTGAACAGGACATGCGCTGCAGGGAGGAGGCCAGCTCCTAAGATATAGGTCTGAGACTCTGTGACCTCACCTCCCCTCAGACCTGCAATTATCACTATGTAGCAGCAATGGGTGTGCAGGCTTGGGAAGATGATGACACTTCTGAAAACTTCCTTCCCAGGTGACACCAAAAACAATTATAAGTTTCTTGCTAGAACATGTTAAGGGGGTCCTCAAGTGTTTGGAGTGGCTCCTGCTTATCTGTGCTCCCTGGAAGAAGACCATCACATACAGAGGGTCAGGAGATGCTGTGGTCTGACACATGGAGTACTTACAGGGAGCCATGCCCTCCCACTGCATTCCTTGTCTCTCAAATCCAGGTTCTTCCTTTTCTCCATCTCCCTGAGTGGATCATCATTTAAGCTACTAGTGGAGAATGGGAATGAGACAAAATATCCAGGAGAATTTCAAAACAGACACAAGTAATAAGGAAATGTGATGGTAACAATTCAACTGGAAATTCAGTGGACTCATCTGCATACACAGGAGTCCACTAAGCTATACTTGCTTTCAAAACTCAATTACAATTAATATCAAAATTTCACAGGAAACTATATTATATCAATACTTATTCCATTAGTGACAAGAGGGAGAAACCACAAAATATTCAAACAAGAAATAGAGAATGCTGTAAACCGATGTTGGTAGCAGTATCAGAGGGTTGGAGAGGCCAGATCTGCCACTTCTGTAACTATTAGTCTTACCCCTGCTACAAACATTAATTCCACAGCATCAAGTGCTCACCACATAAAAGAGAATTTATCCACTATTTTTTCAAATTCTTCTAATCTGTAAGAAATTATTTACAATAAATATATTTTAAAATTGTTGTGAGTTTTCCCATTCAGGTCAAGACCTGTTGTACTAGAGTTCAGTGTTTTCAGCGGTGACTCTGTGTGGCTGTGAGGGAAAGGCACAGGAAGAGGACACAGGGAGAGGGCATGGGGAGGAAAGAGTGCCTCAGTCTCTGGGAAGCTGAAGAAGAGCAGAGAAAGAGAAGATAGAGGGGAAGGAAAAGGTGGTGAAATACAGAAGTTAGATCATGGCTGGGCGTGAGCACACATGAGCACAGTTTTAGTGGATAAGGACACCGAACCCATTTGACACTGAAGACATGGGGCCTATGTTTTAATTATGGTTTAAAAATGAATTGTCACATTGAAGCTCATGAGTGAAATAATACCAGAACTTTCAGAGGTGGAATTATTGGGTTATGAGAGCCTTAACTTAATTAGTGCATTAATCCTCTAATAGGGACTAACTGTGGTAACTGGCAGGTAGGTTGGGGTGGTTCCTGGGGCATGTCTTGTGGCTTATATTTTGTCTCTGGCTAGAAACACACTCTCTGTCTCCCTCCCCCTCCCCCACCACTTGATGGTCTGAGCTGTTTTCCTCCTCCACACACTTCCATCATGATATGCTGCCCTCACTTTGGGCCCAGAGTAACTAAGTTGGGCATTTATGAACTGAGACCTGTGAAACTATGAGTTCAAATAAACTTTTTTTCCTCTAAAATAATTCTTGTCAGGTCTTTTCACCATGGCAATTGTGATGGTTTGATGTGTGGTGTCCCCAAAACCTCATGTGGTGTCCCCAAACCTCCTGTGTGAGACAATGCAAGGTTTAGAAGAGAAATGATTGGGTTACGCCAGACTTAACCCAATCAGTGAATTAATTCCCTGGTTGATTAATTGAGCAGTAACTGTAGGTGGGTAGGGTGCAGGTCTGGGGACGTGACTTTGGGTATACATTTTGTGTCTGGCAAAGGGAGTCCCTCGTTACTTCGTGATCATCATGTGAGCTGCTTCCCTCTGCCACAGTCTTCCACTGTGGTGTTGTGCCTCACCTGAAGCCCAAGGAATGCAGCTGCTGTCCAGAGAACCCTGAAACCATGAGCCCTGAAATCATTTTTTCTCCTAAAATTGTTCTTGTCAAGTGTTTAAGTCACAACAGCAAAAATGCTGACTAAAACAATAGTGAAAGCCTAGACTAGAACAGTTACCTTGGGACTGAAGGGGCTTCTGGGGAGGGAGTGTGAGAAAAGTAGCGGTGGTCAGTGGTGGGCCAGGGAAGAGTGTTAAGGTCTCTGAGTTGTTAATGAGCAGGATCGAGGGCAGGATGTGCATATAAGTGGGGTGTGCTATCCTGGATTTCAGTAGAGGCTGCAAACAGAGTGGCTGAGAAGGAGGCAGAGGCTGGGGAGAGACAAATTAGACACAGGACCACGAGGGAGCTGGGAGAGGAGTGAGTTGAGACAACTAAAGAGGCCAGGAGAACCACAAGTAGCAAGAGAAGCACTGGAAGATGACGTTACAGGATGGACTGTTTTAGGCTAAGTATGAGAGACTTGCTCCATCATGTGGGACAGCTGCAGGACATGCAGAGGCACCAGCGAAACCAAGGGCCGTGTCTTGACGTACAGCACACACATGAAAGGCCGAGCTCTGCACCCAGGAGAAAAGTGGAGGAGGATAGGGTTGGCAGTGATGGGTTTGGGGTTGAACTGGGAGTTGAGGCTACCTGGGCTGGGTTCAGGATTAAGGGATTCTGTCCTGATTTTCTGCTCCAGTGCATCAGCTTTAAGCCTCTGCACATCTCAGTGTTCAGTGATGACTGCTAGAGCGTTTACCTGCCACCCATCTCTCTGGTCAGCTTTTCCTTCACTGCCTCCTATCTGGGCTATGGGGAGGTCAAGGGTTGATGACTGGCTCCACTCTGCAGTCTTTCCCCTTTGTTTCTATCTTGTACACTAATGACTCCCACTATATTTCTACCCCACCAGTAGACTTTAATACACTTGTGTTTTTAAAAGTTCCATCCTGATGCTATGGGGAGCTAGCTCCATGCTACACCTTTAAGATGGCGACTAGCCATTGTGAAAAGTGTGTAAACAGGAAGGGCATGGAGGAAGGAGGCACTATGTGATTGGTTTACTGTTGTTTCCATGAACTTGATCAGCTCGGGGACAGAATTCAGGGGGCTTGTGTGCCTTGCCACATGGATGGCTGTTGCCTACGTGCATTGTCTCTGATTGGCCGAAGGACCCTATAAGTTGAATGCTTGTTCCACAAATAAACGAGTGCCTGCTTTGACTGGTCTCCCTGGTGCATCTGATTGTCCTGCGTGGAGGGCTGGGAACGGGCAGCCAGTCGGCTTCAACTCTTCCTGACTTCCACTGCTAGGTGAATGTGGGGTGCCTCTTCGGCCCGCTGGTTCGGGATGGACCGTAACCCCCGCAGATGCAGTTTGGAGGCCCTGACTAGAGGAAGGGCAGTTCCCATCCTTGATCAGCTGGTTATGTCCTTATTCAAACAACACCTCTAAATTGGCTCTCACACACCTGCCTACTGGGCACCCAACCAAATTCCCTGACAGCCAGGTCCAGACAAGGGAGAGTCCCTGAATGCGAGGAGCCATGGAGTTGCTTAAATCAGTCAATGCACAGAGACCTGGGAGCCCTGGAAACCCCACCCTGATCACCCCACTCAAGCCATCCCTACCCTGCTGTCACTAGGTCCCCAGGAGCCACTCCTGTGTTCTCCCCGCTGGCACTTGTTCTCTACTGCAGCTGTAAATAGGAGTCTCTTATTCTTGTACCCAGAAGTCAGTGGATTGTGTCTTTCCATCATCTTGAATTAAATAGAACACAGGCACCTCTGCCCCTGTGCTTTAATCCCTGGTGAATATCAGGTCTCCGGCACCTTTTCCTACCGCTGCCCATCAGTGACTTAAGCCCAGGGTCTCCCTCCCCTTTGGTCCTTTTCCCTGTGACCATTAACCTCCTTACCCCAGACCCAAATGTCCCATTCACTCAATTTCTTTGCACATTCTTCTTTATCGTGCCCTAAACACTCTGGTGCACTTGGGACTCACATCGCCTCTTACCCTCATGTGCCCTTCACCCACCGCCCTCTCTCTGTTCCTGACCCCAGCCTCTGCACCTCGGAAACCCCAGGACTTCCACCTTCCTGACTCTCTCTCATCTACCACTCTCTATCACACCACTCTCAGTCATGCCCCCAGACTTCAAATTGCTTGTCACACCACCCACATTGATAGCGTCATCATTCTGTGTAAATGCTGTCTGTGTCAAATATATTCCTGACGTGCTGTAGTTGGGCTGAAAGAATATAAAGGAAGGACATTGTAAGGTAAAAACAGCCCTTTTCTAATTTTCACATCCCCTCTCTAAAAGCCCAAGGCAGTTCCCGCCCCAGGGGGTTCCTCTCCCG
This sequence comes from Geosciurus inauris, assembly GCA_004024805.1. NCBI lineage: Eukaryota > Metazoa > Chordata > Mammalia > Rodentia > Sciuridae > Geosciurus > Geosciurus inauris. Next base: position 24,716 of record PVHX01021575.1, read on the forward strand.
AATCTTCCACCTGGGAAACAAAGCCTAACTGCTCAGGTTAGCACATCAAAAGAAGACCACGACTGCTTATCTGTCCCGCGGATTTTAAAGTGACCAATCCCTGGCTCACCACGCGGTTTGTAGTGGGCTCTATAAAATCCCTCCCGCGCGTCCCCTCTCTTTTCCTCTTTCCTTCGCCCGGGCGCCCACTCCCCTGAATAAAGGATTTCCTGGCTGCTCAGAGGTGTCCTTGTCTGGCTGGCCGATACCCTAACAGACATGACTACCCATGTTCTAGCATTCACAGACTTGCTGAAATGGACAACTTTACACATATGCAGAGTTACTGAGCTGCACACACATCAGTTACCATGTGAGGGACCATGTGAAAATGAATGGTCTGTGACACTTGCTCTCCATGCTGTGAGTACAGAAGGAACCCACTTCATGCTTTGAGTAGAACCTTGCTGCTCTTCCACTGTGGTGGATTTTGTAACTGACATCTTCCCCTTCCCCTTCTCCCTCTTCCCCTGCCTAACGATAAGAGAAGCAAGATGAACCTTTCTCACATACTAGGCCCAGTTATGGACATAGGAATGAGGGAATCCAGAGTCCAGGGCTGGAGTGACAGATGAAGAAATAGGTGTCCCTAAGGCTACAAATGATCATGACTCCTGACAGGGCACAGCCGGATTGTAGTCTTTGTAACTACTCTTTAGAAGCCCATGGTTTTCCTGGCACTGAGAACTCAGACTCTAGGATCGAAGCCTTCTGCATTTCTCCTTTATCAGCAGAGCGATAAAAGTTGTTTTTCTTGCTCTTGTCCTATCCTTGTCCTCATTATTGAACTGGCATTAGTGATGAGGACTGAGGATAGGACCAAAGTATTGGTGTCAATGTGCAATGAAAGTGTCTATGAGATCAGGGAATGAGTGAGTGTTCCTTAGTTATCAGTCAGTGCATACTCCTTTAATTTGCATGAAAAAGTATGTGTAATAATTCTGAAAAACCTTCAGTGCTATTGGATTGAGATGGTAGCATCTGCTAGTATGAGACTCGATGAATATGATTCTCTACTGCTGGTGAGTTTATTTGTGACAGTGTTATATGCATCTCTCTTCTAGTGATACTGTTCTCATTGGACTTCCTACCACTGCTGGGGTAATATTCATAAAGTAATTTTTCTTACAGTATTTTATATTATAATTTTCAAGTTAATTCTAATTCAATTATACAAACAAGTCCAGGATATTCTAATATAAACTGTAACATATTTTTGTTTTTTCTTTTACCTTATTAGATATACTTCTCAGATAATTTCTACCGCTTAATTTACCTATTTATATATTTTATTTTCTGCTTTGATTTACATATTTTTTTCCTTATTTTTAGAATCATGAATCTCAAATATCTGAATATTAAGAATTAACAACATTTGGTGTAGAAGAAGTCAGGCAAGCCTGGAGTACAGTGAGAGCACAAATCCTGGGCAAGTCCCTTATAGGTCATACCTCTAAGATTCCTGAGCCTTCCATATGAGACCCTCTGAGCCTCCAGGGATTATAGAAAAGCAACAGCCTCTTCCAAACTCCTCAACACTTATTTCGAAGTTACTAACAAGGAACTCATAAGTGTCTTAGTAATTAGCTAGTGAGAAAAAAATGTTTTACCAGAGTTCTCAGGCCTGCACTGTCTTGCCTACAGGTGAAATGATAATTGCAGCCCTGAGGGGAAGTGAGGTCACAGGAGCACAGACCTTTATCTCAGGGTGCAGCTGCCTCCCTCCCTCCATGCTGGCTGTCAGGACCTCATGCTGAGCCCACCGCCTTGCACACAGGAAACTTGGTGAGTAGTCTATTTTTGTCACAGAGGCAGAGCGTGTAATGAGGGAAGTTTGAGGGAGTGTCCATTTCTGAGAAAGGCTTTGGGGTAGAAACAGATTCAGAGCCTGTGTACACAGGGAGAGGAAAAATTCTTGTATGATTAGCTGAGTTAGTAAGAGGAGTCAAGTCCCTGACCTGACGCCTATCCAGGATGGCTCCACATAGAATGTAATAAAGTTCTCACTCAGGGAGACTATCATTAATTATCCCAAGTGTTGATAGGGAAATTGGTTGAGAAGGTGCTGAAGCGTTGTGATAGTTAAAGCACCCTACTATCTACTTTACTTTACTTCAATCATGGAATAAGTAATCACTATTGTTTAGCTGTATTTATAACATGCTTACAATAAAGATAAGGATAAAATTATGAGAATGCCCTCATCCTGAACAGCAGCCCAGACCTGCATCCATTTCTGATCCACTCAAGGGAGAGAGAAGTTGCATCTCCACTGAATCACCTGTGATTTGATGCTCATGGTAACTTGGGGAAACACCGAGTAAGGGCAGTATTTTTATGAGTATTGTACAATGGTTCTTGGGACCAAGGTACTTACTGTTGTTTCCTCTGTTTTTTTTTTTTTTTTTTTTTTTTTTAATATTCTCACCTTAAATCTAAATCTATGGTGTGTATTCCTTTGTGTTTCAATTCATACAGTGCACAGGAATTCCTAGTCTCCAGATTCTATGTAAATGATTCTTTTGTTTCAAAAATCTCATTTTTATTAGTAATTTAATAGGCATTGACAAATATAAGCTTTTAAGCATGAGATTGCTAGGAACTTAATTTTTATCCTACATTATTTTATCATTCATTAGTATCCCATGCATCACAATTTAGGGGGAAAGTATTCTTAAATAATTATTTATACATTCTAATATACTTTTTTTGAAATGACAATACTATAAATTTTGCTTTTGTTAGTGTAAAAATCTACAATGTAGTGGGTTCAACTTGACTTAATCATACATGAAGTTTAATTAGCTGCCTAGCAGTGCCCAGGCTCCCTCTTTCTCTCCCCTTCTCCCTCTCACCATTCCCCTTTGCCAACTTTACTAGTTTTCTTCTATTTCCATTTTACTTGGCCCTGTATAGATATGCATAAAGATGGAATTCATATGTCTATGTATACATAGGAACAGCTTCCTATTCTAAAGTTTGCTCTACATTTCCTCCCTTTCCTCTCCCCCTTGCTTCCCCTCAGTCTGCCTCTCTTGCTCTACATATCTTCCCTTATAAAATACCTTCCGCTTTTCCCTTTGCCTTGCACTAGCTTCCACATATGAGAGAAAGCACCCCCTTGGTTTTCTGAGTCTGGATTATTTCACTTAGCATGATGCTCTTCAGTTCCATCCACCTACTGGAAAATGCCATGATTTCATTCTTTTTAATGGCTGAGTAAAACTTTGTTGTGAATATATACCACATTTTCTTAATTCATTCATCTCTTGATGGGCACCTGGGCTGGTCCATAACTTGGCTATTATAAATAACATTACACTAAATATTGATGTGCCTGCATCATTATAGTATGATAAGTTTTGTTCTTTGGGTAAATACCAAGGAGTGGGATAGCTGGGTCATATAGTGGTTCCATTTCTAACCTTTTGAGAAATCTCCATGCTGCTTTCCAGTGTGGTTGTACTAATTTGCAGTCACACTAACAATGAGTTACCCTCTTCCCCACATAGTTGCCAGCATTTATTATTTGTATTCTTGATGATTGCCATTCCAAATGGAGTGAGATGGAATGTTAGTGTACTTTAAATTTGTATTTCCCTGATTTTCTGATTGTTGAACATTTTTTCACATATTTGTGTGTCATTTGTATTTCTTTTGGGAAATGCCTGCTCAGTTCATTGACCCATTTGTTGACTGGATTATTTGGGTGGGTTTTTGTTGTTGTTTTTCTTGTCTAACTAGAAATCAAACTCAGAGGCACTTAGTCTCTGAGTCACATCCTCAGTCCATGTTTTACTTTTTATTTTGAAACAGGGTCTCTCTATGTTGCTTAGGACCTTGCCAAGTTGCTAAGTCTGGAGTTGAACTCCTAATCCTATTGATTCAGCCTTTCAAGCTGCTGGGATTACAGGCTTGCCTCACTCACCCAATTTGTGTCGTGTTGTGTTGTTTTTGCTTTTTTGATGTTACACATTTTGAATTCTTTTTATATTCTGAATGCTAACCCTCTGTCAGAAGACTAGCTAGCAAAAGTTGTCTCCCATTCCTGCAGAATCTCTCTTCATGCTTTTAATGATCTCCACTGATGTTAAGAAGCTTTCTCATTTGATGCCATCCCTCTTGGTTTTATTTCTTGAGTTTTAGCATCTTGTTAAGAAAGTTGGTGTCTGCACCATTATGTTGCCGTGTTGAGCCTATTTCTTCTTGTAGCAGTAGCAAGGTTTTTAGTCAAATTCCTAAGCCTTTAATCCACTTTGATTTGACTTTTGTTCAGATTGAGAAATAAGGATCTAATTTTATTTTTCTACACATGGTTATCCATTCTTCCCAGTGCCATATGTTAAAAAGCCTATCTTTTCTCCAACATATATTTTTGGCTCTTTTGTAAAGTATGAGATGGTTAGGACCCTGTGAATTTGTCTCTGTGTCTTCTATTCCAATGGACTTACTATCTTTTTGATGCCAATAATCTGCTCTTTTTCTACTGTAGCTGTATGGTGTAATTTGAGGTACAGTATTGTGATTTCTCTAGCACTACTGTTCTTGCTCTGGATTACATTGGCTGTTTGGGGCCTTTTATTCTTCTAAATAAATTTTAGTACTGTTTTTCTAGTTCCATGAAGAAAGTCATTTGGTATTTTGATGAAGATTTCAAGGAATCTGTATCATGCTTTTAGAAATACAGC
>PVHX01021576.1:0-29431 GCA_004024805.1 Geosciurus inauris
GATCCTCAGCATCACATATAAATAATAAATGAATAAAATAAAGATTCATCAACAACTAAAAAAAAAATTTTAAAAAAAAGAACCTGTGGTTAAGTGTCAGAAATTGTTGCGAAGTCTAAGGAACCAGATAATTTCTGTAACCCCATCATTGACAAACCCAAACCAAAAGTGGAATTGCCTGAAGACAAAACAAAAGCTAATAGTGAGCATAACAGATCAACAGATGGACAGATGGAACTGAAACCAGATCAGCTGCAACAAAAGACAGCACAGAGCATGTTAACCCATCTGGGGAGATGGAAGTGGACTAAGTCTCAATCACCTTCATACCATTCAAGTAGTGCAAGCAATTTGGGAAAAAATTGCTTCTTCATTGGTCCATTCATCTTGTACATCTGGCACACAAAACAGATGTTCCATTGTTCTTAACTACTTTGTCATTTGTTTTTTGAAGTAGTTTTGCAAAGTGAGTGCACCTGTCATTGCATTGCTGTTTATGTGAAGTTTCAGCTGAATATAGATGTACAAGCCAGTTTGGGCTTTCCTGGTGGAGTTTATAGCAAACATGCAGAATTGGTATGCAACTGGCCACAGTCTATCTAAACCTCACTTCCTTTATTCAGAAAAGGATGCCGTGTTGCGCTGTTGTTGCAGAAGCATAGGTTTAACTGCATTGTCATTTTGAAAAGCAAAAGTTGATGTGATTTAAAGCCACTGAGGGTACTGGCCTTCTTCTAGTTATTGTATTGTTATAACTTAAATATTAAAATAAATAAGAGGTTTCTGAACAAAAAAATAAAAGAAAAATCAATGATCCCTTATAAAAGATCCACTTACACAAATAATGATATTGCCGGGTGTGGTGACACACTCCTGTAATCCTAGTGGCTCGGGAGGCTGAGACAGGAGGACCATGAGTTTAAAACCAGCCTCAGCAACAGCAAGGTGCTAAGCAACTCAATGAGACCCTGTCTCTAAATAAAATACAAAATAGAGCTGGGGATGTGGCTCAGTGGTTGAGTGCCCCTGAGTTCAATCCCTGGTACTTTGGTAAACAAAATAATAATAATAATAATAATAATAATAATACTTTCCTCAAAATTTTTTAATATTGTTTAAAATATCTTCAGAATATCAAAAAACTTTGGCTTTGGAAAATACTCAAGACATCTATAAATAAACCTTTTAATGTTCATAAAACACAAAGCAATGATGCCCTGAATAAAGGGACAAACATTTAATGTTCTAGAGTAAGATAATTTGAGATTTTTTTAAAAAGTCAATTCTTCCCAAATTCATCCATAATATAACTACAATTTAATCAAAGTTTTAGGATATGTTTTAAGAAACTCAGCAAATTTACTCCACAATGAATATGGAAGATTTATCGGGTTTTTCCAGGAAAACTTAAACGTAGAACAAACTATGGAGGAAGGACTTCCTTTAACATATATGAACACAGACTACACAACCACAGTGATTTTTTTTCAAGATACATTATTAGCACAGGTATAGACAAGTGTACAATAAAAGAACAGAGACACCCAATGGTGAAGATGATGTCATTGAATTTAGGAGAAAAAATGAAAGAGGATTGTTTTAAAGGAACTGGTTTACCATGTAGACCAAAGCCAAACTGAATCTTACCTAAAACATACAAGGGTGGACTCCAGATGGATTAAAGACCTAAAGTTGAAAGGAAAAATTATAAAATTAATAGAAGAAAAGGTAGGATATCTTTTGCCTGTGACACAAAACCACGACTCATTGGCTAAACACTTCATTCATTTCTCACACCAATATGGAGACATTGTATCCACTGAAAGTTGCCCTGGGCAAAGGTAACAGCAAGAAGACACATTGGTATGTATCCATAATTGCTAAAATCAACAAGAGATTAATGAAAAGATGAGCTCTAGCAAATCAGCATAATGACAGGAGTCCCAGTGGGGAGGAGGGGACAGGCAACAGTTATGAAGCAGCAATGTTCCATGGAGAAGGCTTAATCACAGTAGTTACTAAAGCAACACAGTTTCAAAGAAGAATAAGCTAATCTTCATTGCCATGGGCCTAGCAACAATCCAAAAGCTGTGTAATGCCCAGGGTGATGGGGTATGGAGATGCCATGACTCTGGGAATAGTTGGTGTCATGTGGGTACAGTCATTCTGAGAGCAAAAATAAGCATGTGCCACCTGTATGCATCAGGGTTCTTCAGAGAAACAGAAACAACAGGATGGAAAAAGAGAAAGACAGACAAAGAGACCTTAAAGAATTGGTTCACACGATTAGGGAGGATAGGAGTTCACAATGTGATGGAGGAGGCCAGCAGGTTGGAGATGGAGGAAAAAGTTCAAAAGCCATCTGGCTAGCAGAATTCCCTCTTGCTCAGAAGAAGTCCGTCTTTATTCAGCTGAGGCCTTTGGTGAGGTACATGAGGCCCACCCTCATTATGGATCTGCTTTACTCAGTGACCATCAATTTAAAAGTTCATCTTCTCCAGAAAGCATCTTCATAAAAACATCCAGAATAATATTTGACCAAACATCTGGACACATTAAAAAGCTGACTCATAAAATTAACTATCATACCACCTGCAAACCAGAAATTCCACCCCTGCATACAGATCCCACCAGAAACCTCACAGAGCCATCCCCAGTGAGCTGTGCATGAAGATGTCCATCACAGGGCTTTTGTGGTGGCAGCAGCCTCCCCAACAGCCTGTTTCCCTTCCTTAGGTCCATTCTGCACAACGGTGCTTTAGGGATGCAAAACACAACATGACTCCATCATTTTTCTAGCTCCAACCTTTAAGCACCTCCTCATTGATTACACTGGAAACAAAACCAGAAGTCTTTCCAAGTGGCTCTCTTCACAACCTGCCTTGTTTCCTGCAATTCCACATGTGACTTTCACAGACAAGTGGCGAGATCCTGCTGGAGTCTCTGAACAGCCTGCTGCCTTGCTCAGTCAGGCCTCACCATGCTGCCCTCTGCCTGAGATGCACACCCATCTCTTGGCCTGCATTTGGCAATTCCTCTCACCTCTTCCTCAGCCTCTTCAAATCAGCAAGTCTATCAACTCCACCTGCAAAATATATCCTGCATCTACCCACGTCCTGGTCCCTTCCCTTCAGGCGCTCTCATCCAAGCTGGGACATCTCTGTGTGAAGATGCAGAGCCTCCTGCTGGGCCCCTGCTCCAACCTAATTTCCATCAGCAGCCAGAGAGACCCAGTAAGAGGCAATGCCCAATACAGTTGCCAGGAGCCACATGTGGCTATTTAAATTAAAATAGCAAATTTAAATTGAAAAGGAGCTCCATGGTGGCACTAGCACATTTTATACACTCAGGAGCTATATGCACCTATGGCTGCTGTAATGGACAACATAGATATACAGCATTTCCATAAGTGCTGGAATGATTTAAGATGAGTGGCAGTCTCTGCTCATGCCCCATGGTGTTTCTATTTTATTCAGAATGAACCCAGCATCCTCACATGGCCTACGGGATCATTTACCACCTAAACTCTGCTCACCTCTCCCCTAGTCACCCACTGCTGCCTCTCCTGTCCCCACCTCCAGCCAAGTGACCTCACCATCCCTGGAACATGCTATGCACCTCCCTGACTCCAGGCCTTCTGCTCCTGGGTGCACTACCCAGACATCAGGCCTGAGACCTTGGCCCTTTCTCCTCGGTCAGCTTTTAGTTCAGATGTCACCTCCTCAAACCCTTAATCTAAAGAAGGCTCCCCATAAAAAATAATAATAATAATACAATTTTTTAAAAAGATGACATAAAAGTTGAAGAATTGTTAGGGAAGTGGGAGAGAACCTGGGGAAGTAGGAAAGTGTAGAACAGAGCAATAGAGAGGGTAGGTACAATCACAGTATCTTATATACATGTATGGAATTGTCACAATGAAACCCATGAATTTGTACAACCAATATGTGCTAATAATTAAATTTAAAAATAAAACAAATAAAACTAAAGAGACTTCCCTGCCTAGCAATATCTGATTGTAATATGTTATTTCCATCAAAGTAGTGGTTATCATTATCTGAATTTACCTTCTTTATTGGTTGGTTTACTGAACATAATCACCCCTAGAATAGAGATCAAAACAGAGATCTTCTATGTCTTATTCACCTCTTTATCCCCAGAGCCTAGAACAGTGCCTTACATTCAGTAAACACAAAGTATTTGTTGACAGTGAAGGGACTGTTGTTGGTCCATCAGGAGTCCATTCACACATCATCCCCAGCCAGTCCTTCAGGATTCCATTCAGACATCATCCCCAGAATCTCAAGGCCATGTCCACTTAGATTTGGAGAAATAAAAGAGTGTAACTTCCTCCCAAAATTTCCCTATTTGGAGGTAATGGCACCTTACCTGCCCCAGAAATATCATTACATGTACTTGTTACACGCTAAACTGTGTCACTCCAAAATCCACAAGTTGAAGTCCTAACCCCTAGCACCTAAAAATAGAACCGCATCTGAGGATTAGATCTTTTAACACGTGATTTAGGTCAAAATGAGGTCATGTAGGTGAGCTGTAATCTAATCTGACTTGTGTCCTTATAAGAAGAGATTAGGACACACAGACACCACAAGTGCACACACACACAGGACGGCCACGTGAGGACAAGGGAGAGGCTGACACCTGCACGCCGGGAGAGAGACCTCAGGAGAAACCAGCCATGCAGCACCTCATCAGAACTGTGAGAAAATCCATTTCTGTTGCTTAAACCACCCAGTCTGTGGTATTTGGTTGTGGCAACCCTACCAAACAGAGTGTTTCTGGGTTTCATATTGGCACGCCACTTGAAAAAACAGCAGGTATGACAGATAGTCATTTGGTATCACTACACGTATTTCTAGAAGGTTGAACTTTTTCAAGGCATCCAATAGATAATGTTTATTAATTCTGTGGTTGTTCCTTTTTTCTTATGATGTATCTCCCATCTTATCAATTTCAACCCTTCAGATTTGACAACCATCAGTGATGGACAGCACTGAAGGGCAAGCTTTCCTTCACAGCAGAGTGGACACAGCCAAAGACCTTGTCCTAAAGAGCTGGCCTTTCTTGAATTCCACACTGTCAAATAAGAAGACTACATTCTCCTGAATTTTCCTTTAATATGCTTGATAATATTGAGCAGCTATTAAAATGCAAATTTTGTTCTTTACTTTTTGCTGCCTGAGGTTTCAAAATTTTTTGTCCTGAGGCCAAGTGCCAGTGGAAAGCACTGGGGTGTGTTTCATGACTGCAGTTGTGGTGAGTCTCAGTCAACTCTGTTTTATATTGAGCAATGAAATAATCATATAAGTGGATATAATTTCTGCCACTATTCATTATAAAGAAATCTATGTCCTCACTTCTCTCAGAGGTGCTTTGTGAACATCTTTAACTTCACCATCTGTCACCCCAGAGTCACTCTGGAGTGTACCTCTTGATAAAACTTGATGCGCAAAGAATCTACACAACATCAACATCCAAAGGGGATTGGGCGATCAACAAATATCTGAAAAAGTGTTCAACCTCTCTACTAATTAGAGAAAGGCAAATAAAAACTACTGTAAGATTTCATCTCACACTGGCCAGAATGGCAGTTATCAAGAATACAAACAACAATAAGTGTTGGCAAGAATGTGGGGAAAAGGCATGCTCATACATTGCTGGTGGGACTGAAAATTAATGCAACCAATCTGGAAAGAAATCTGGAAATTCCTTAGAAAACTTGGAATGGAGCCATCATTTAACCAAGCTATCCCACTCCTTGGTCTATACCAAAAGGACTTAAAAATGGCATACTATAGTGACACAGCCACATCAACGTTTATAGCTGCTACACAATTCACAATAGCTAAACTGTGGATCCAACCTAGATGCCTTTCAAAAGATGAATGGATAAAGAAACTGTGGTATATATACACAATGGAATATTACTCAGTATTAAAAGCGAATAAAATTATGGCATTTGCTGGTAAATGGATGGAGTTGGAGAATATCATGCTAAGCAAAATAAGCCAATCCCAAAAAATCAGGGGCCAAATGTTTTCTCTGATAAGTGGATGTTCATCCATAATTGTGGTGGGGGTGGGGCATGAGATGAGTGGAGGAAGTTTGGATGGGGCAGAGGGGATGGGAAAGAGGGCATAAGAGTAGGGAAGACGGTGGAATGAGATGGACATCATTACCCTATGTACATGTATGACTGCATGAATGATATGACTCTACCTCATATACAACCAGAGAAGTGAAAAATTCGGCTCCATTTGTGCACAATGAATCAAAAAAGCTTTCTGCTCTCACGTATAACTGATTAGAACTAATAAAAAAAGGGGGGAGTTGTGTTGTACTCGATCCATGTTTCAACCCCCTCCAATTCTTTTTGGCTAATTCACATTTCCTACTCGTAGCTCAGCTCTTCACCCTGCTTTCCAACCTCCTGCTGTCTTCACTGGGATCCTAACTTACTGTCTACAGGCCATGCTCCATAACGCACCTGTCCAGGTTATCTTGGCCTTGTGTTTGGGTCTAACTGGCCAGCTTATAACCCATAACTATTTTCCCCTTCTTGGTTTGTAGAGTCTATTTTTTAAGTGTCTACCTCACCAAAAACAAAAGGAAATATGTCTTTAAAATACGGACAACTAGAAATGTATTTCTGCTTACAAACTGTCAATTTGATAACATACCGAGGTTTTTTTTGGTAAAATAGAACTTCCATTTTCCCTCTTAATATTTCTTTCAAAAAACTATATAGATATAGATATAGATATAGATATGGTTTCCCTGGAGCTAGTTCAGCAGTGGAAAATTCTTCACCCCCTTATTGGACGCCTCCCACCCTCCCTCACGTTCTCATTCTCAACAGGTAGCCTCATCTCTTACTGTAACGGAGAACATCACAGCTGCCTGAATAACAGCATCGTCTACCTCCTCTGAATGCTTTCTCCCCATCTGTCCTCATAATAGGCTGTCTTATATTTTATACATCTTTTACTATACATTTTGCCTCAGTCTAAAATGAATATATGTATATATTCATGAATGATATATACATCAGATAGTATCTTCAGTATGTTAAGCAGTTTTGTACCGATGAACCAAAAGTCATTACTGGAGTGGAAAGATCATGAGCCCTATCTGGTTCTACCCAGTTGCTTGCTAGCTGTGACATTTTGAAGATGTATGTTGATCTCTTTGACTGAGTATTCTATATTTTTTAAGTGTCAATCTCACCAAATGTGTGTGTGTGTGTATATATATATATATATATATGCACATATATACATATACACATTTTTAAAATACGATCAACCAGAAATGTATTTCTGCTTAAAAACTGTCAATCTGATAACAAGCAAAGGATTGTTTGGTAAAATATAATTTCCATTTTTCTCTCCTCTTAACATATGAACATATTACTTGCAAGAAAAAAAAACAAAAACTCGAGTTTCCGTGGAGCTTGCAGTGAACATTAGCAACGAAGTCTGCATTGAAATAACGCCATGTCCCTTCACAGAGAGTTCAAGTACCTTTTTACCATGTATTCACAATTCCTCTCACCAGTCACATTGCTACCATTGATCTCATCTATTCACATAATACCCTCAACCAATTATTATTTGGGAACAATTATCTGTTAAACAAAGAAAAATAAAAAGGAAAGGTTGTATTTTACTTTCATTTTTTTCTTTTCTGATGCTTGTCCTTTCTATTTTTCTGTCTCTCTTTGGGAGGTGCTAGGAATTAAACTCAGGGGCACTCTACCATTGAATTAGATCCCCAGCCCCTTTTTAAATTTTGAGACAGGGTTCCACTAAGTGACCTAGACTGGCCTTGAACTCAGGATCCTCTCCAGCCTCAGCCTCCTGAGTCCCTGGGATTACAGGTGTGTGCTACCGCACCTGGCAAATTCTCATCCTTTCCAAGCACCTGACCTATGTAATTTTCCTCTCCTTTGAAGAGCACCAAGTGCAGTGAAGCGTGGAGCACAAGAGCTCTCATTACTGCTGGTGGGAATGCAAAGTAGTCCAGCAAATGTACCATTTGCATGGTATAATGCAAATGGAAGACAGTTTGGCAGTTCCTTACAAAAATAAACACACTCACTATATTATGCAGTAATCACACTCCTTGGTATTTACCCAAGTTAAGTCGAAAACAGTCTACACAAAAGCCTGTATATGAACATTTAGAGAAGCTTTATACACAATTGCTCCAAATTGGAAGCAAATAAGATGTCCATCAATAGATAACAAATGAACTCAGTTTTAACAACTATAAGAAATCTGTTAGCAATACATACATGAAAGAACATTTTTGCAACAATATGTAAATCAGTTGTGAAAAGTTGTCATAATTGTCTACCTAAAAAGACAGCAGTTTTTGCAATAGTCTAGACAAGGAAAACAAACTGTTAAAAAATATATTTTTCCCCACAGGACTTTTTTCATCTTTTTCTTTTTCTTTTTAGATATACATAACAGTAGAGTCCCTCATAGGACTTTAAGTCAATGTCAGCAGTGCATTAAAAGCTGAAACTCATGTAATAAGAGAGATTTCATAAAACTTCTTGATGTAGATATTTTCAGATATACTTGAGGTCAAAAATAGAGAACAAATATAAGAGCTGTCCTTATCAAACTAAACCTCCAAATGGCATAATTCAATATGTTCAAAAGACATATTTAAAGACTCAGAATCAGGTTCTCTATAGCCGGCTGAACAAATACATGCTCAATATTTAATCATTTTAATGGCAGTCATCTGTGAAAACATCAATTTGCAGTGTACTTGAATGGAAAATAGCTGATGAGGGAAATTTTTTTTAAAAGATCAGTGAGTCTTTTAGTGGATCTAGTGTCAACTGGAAAATTGAATAGAAAAGCCAGTGTGGAGTCAAATCAATGAAGATAAAACTGCTAGAGTGGCGGCTGTCAGACCCCAGGCCACTAGGGACAATGAATGTGCTAGAATTCACTCTTTTATTCACAGAGAATGAAGTGCTTGCCACTTGATTTTCCCATTGTGTTTGATGGGGTAATAAAAACAGGCAATTTGGTTGAACAAACAAGATGACAAAAAATGAGTGCCTAGAGACACCTTCCTGGAAGGGGAAGTCACTTTGAAAACTTTCTCTGGGTGATAAAAAATGGATATGGAAATGTCAATTGATTGGCATGAACTGAGGAGGCTGCAGGAAAGAAAGGAAGGAGGCGGTTTAGGAGCCAGGTTTAGAGATGAAGACTTGCAGAAGTGAGAAAAGGGCTGGAAAACCAGAGGGCCGTTGGCATCAGTAGAGGAAGTCATTTTCTCCCTTCCCTTCCACTCGCAGCCTACATGGGAGCCAAAGGGCAGAGGGCTCCAGGAGACAGCATCAGGGAAAGGGGGTATCCCAGTCATTAAAAATATTTGATACTGTCTTTAGCAGCTGTCATTCTTCTTCACAGTTTCTAGATATGAGTTATTTTTTCAACCCAGAACCCCTTATGGGAGAGGGGTTGAGAAACCTTTGAAGAAGGCTTGTACGAGTTACTCTGTGAATATGACATCCTCCTTCTGTGGTCAGCCTATTCTTTTCCAATGGGCTCATGAGCAAGGCAGGCATAACAGCACAGTGGACTTTGCATAAACCTGATGGTCACAAGCTCCTCCCCAAGGTCAGCTTGGCTGCAACCTCTGCAAATTCCTGATATTGCAACAACAGCCACCTACCAGGCCTGAGATATACAACCACAGCTCCAGCAGACAAGTCCTCATGGCATGTCCAATAGCAGTTTTTCTGCCATGGAGAGGAGAGCATTTAACTGAGAGATCCAGGTCTGTACTCTGAAAAACTCATCCTAACATTCATGTCAAATCATCTTTCCAATGGACCACTCACTCCCAGGCAATGATTGAGCATACAGGGTGTTTTAGACAGGTGCATGTGTTGTCCTGAGAAAAACTGTAAATCTTAATATGGAAATTTGAAAAATGTACAGAAAAAAATAAATTGGAAAGCTAAATAAGAAAGTAGATAACCAGAACTCAGAGTTAAGACTATTGGTTCATTTTGATCTTATTTAAATGATCAGTGCTTAAATGAATGAAACTGGAGACTATCATGCTAAGTGAAATAAGCCAATCCCAAAAAACCAAAGGCCAAATGTTCTCTCTGATATGCAGATGCTAACACACAATAAAGGGGGAGGGAAAGAATGGATTAGAGGAAGGAGAATGAAGGGAAGGGAAAAGAGACGGGAATAGGAAATCCAGTGGAATACAACTGACATAACATTCCTATGTTCATATAAGAATACGCCCCAATGAATCTCCACATCATGTACGTCCACAAGATTGGGATCCTGATTAGAATAAGATGTACTCCATGTTTGTATAAATATGTCAAAATATACTCTACTGTCACATATGATTAAAAAGAACAAATAAAAAAAGTTTAATAAGAAAATTAACAAATAAATAGATGACCAGTGCTAAAATACAAGATCCAAAACATGAGCTTTTTTCTATAAAGTTCCTGAGGAGAGCTTTCTTGAAGCTGTAGAAGAGGTTCAACTCAGAAAACAGAAACACTTCCAGTGCACATCATTCACCCGTGGTGCCCCTCAGGAAGGGCCTCTCATCAAACATCCACCCAGAGCAGCGGAGGTCCTTACTCCTCACCGCTGCTCCAGTAGCATTTGACTCCCTGTCTCCAGAGATTACCCTGATGAAATGCTAGAAAGAATTAAAAAGAAAAATGCTGCTTTTAATTATTTGCTTATGTACTTAAGTCTTGATTTTGGAAAGTAGCAGCTGAGAAGTCACATGGCAAGTCTAGCTCATCCTTTCACTGATCTACAATTGTACCCCGTTTTCCTCAATGGATAGAGACAATAGAATAATATTGTACACATAAACCAACTGCCCATTGAAACAGGGGTTTAGGCTGCAAACATTTTTGTTAATGCTTATTTTTTTTTGTTCCTGAGACTATTTTAAAATATTATTTTTATAATCAGAGAAGGAAAGGCAAAACTATTTGTATGTGAAAATCACATGTACATTTTTGAGATTTAAGGCTTCCAAAGACTGCCTCACTTGCTGCTGTCTGCTTCATGCCACTAGCTGGGTTTCCCTGGGTTCCAGTTCGTGTCTTTTGCTATTGGCTTAATTCAGTGGAAAATTATGAGAAGCAGATATTCATGGAATGTATCTTGATTTTGCAAGCAGTGAGGAGTCATTTAAAGTCCAAAGTGGCAGTACGACATTGCCCTTTGAGGATAGTCAACTACACGAGAGAAACTTCAAAAACTGCAATGATTCAGGTTTAAAATTAAGTTGCCTTGCATAATGGCATATTCAGTGGAGATAAAGGAAGAAATTAATCCTTTGCTCTATTAAAATTTCCAATCATCTTATTTCTACCCTCTGCCTACTAAACTAATACCACAGCTCATACCAACTGTTACCAATCCCTTTAATGCTTTCCTAATATCTACTCTTTAAAAACTCTCATTCCTCAAAGTTATTACAAGGAAGCTACAGAGTTATAAAAGGGAACCCAGGACTCAACTTTTCAAACAATTCATTCTTACCTTTGTCTATATATTGCAGCGCACAAAGTGTTAGCAAAAATAGAAGGGCCTGGAAATTGTTTTGAAATCTTGAATTGGAGGAAGCTCCATTGTTTCTAGGGAGCATCTGATTTCAATTTTCCAAATGCATTCCCGGGTGCCACTGCAGCTGATTTGCCATAATGAGGTGTCAAAAACTAAACAAGTGGGTTATTCACCCTCCTCTATGCCTATTTTTTAAATATTTCCCTTCCCAAAAAAACCATGATAATTTTATCTTTGAAACTCACACTAAGAATTTTCATCAAGTTCTTTATGTCTTCCAATGTTTTACATTTCCCTTCCCCCACCCACTGCAAAAAGTGCTTTTGAAACCGCTAGATAGACAATAGAGGCATGACAACAGGAAGACACAGAGTTGTATAAAATGTATACTTCTGTGCCATATAGTCCTGGCTATGCATACCAGAACTAGAGATGGCATGGGAATAAATAACCATGCTTACTTGACTTTGGGTAAAATAGAAATATTTGCAGATTTAGTCCTTCTGTGTAATTTTTAGTAATAAACAATTCAGACTGGTTTGGAAATGTGCTGTCCAGTAGATTAGCCACTAGCCACACTCGGTTCTGTAAATTTAAATTTAAATACATTAAAATTATCTAAAAATAAAACTTCAGTTTCTCCATCAAACAAGCTGCATTTTGAATGCTCCCTTTCAGTCTACTGACTACTGAATGCAACAGCACAGATGTCGAGCATCTTTATCATCCCAGTTTTTTTTTTTTGTGAAAGCTGCTGTCTTGGGATTTTTTTTCTCTCACACATTTTTCTATCATTAAGAGAAGATTAACTTAGATGCTCAAAGGCTGACACATTCTTTTCTCAAAAGAAAAACTGCTTTGTTCAAACTCACAAGGAAACTCTAGAGCCATCCTACAGATCAATTTTGAATCTCCAGGTGATTCGATTTTAGAAAGAAGAGCTCAAGACCTATTGACTTTGAATTCAAGATTCTATCCTATAGTCACTAAATCTTAGGGTGGAAGTAAATCTTAGAGATCATCTGACACAATCATTCTTTCCATATTTACCATTGCCCCTTTAAAAACTCTACCAAATAGCAATCCAGCCCATATTTGAAAACATTTAATGAAACTTAGCCATGCCTCCAGGGGAAAACCCAAACCAAAGAAAATGTCCAACCTAAGGAGTCATTAAATCAACCACTATTTATAAAATGATAGGCCTTTATTTTTTGTAGCTTTCCTGCTTCCTACCTGTGGTTTTGTTGAATTGCCCCCCAGCTGAGGACAGTAAGACAATTCCTATAGTGACTTATTTAAAAGAAAACTCATCACTCTGCCCAATATGACATTTGGCAACCCTTTAAAAAGGAAACATAAATACATCATAATGAACCCCACTATTTTCTGTAACTATAATGCACTAATAAAAACGTTTTTAAAAACAGCGTGGAAGAAAAAAATCTTGCTTTCACGAAGCATTTTGGTTTAGGAAAAGCACTTGTTTATTCAACAAAATGAATCATTCTGCTGGTTCTTCACCTAACACCTGGTCAAGATCCACTCTGGAGGCCTCACCTTAACCCCAACCCTAAAAAAAAAAAATCTGTGGTCGAACTAGGGCTTGCGTAGTGTGGGCAGAGTCTGCAAGGAAGCCTGCTTTCCTCCCAGGCCTACTGTTACATCTTCCCACAGACTCCTGGATGGAATGTGACTGTAATGAATAACGAAGACTGAACTTGACTTGCTCATGATGCCCTCAAAAGCAAGAGGATCAATAAAGTATTCACAGATGGGAGCTGAACAGGGTTGGGGATATTATTAAAAGGAGTAGAGTCATTTTGCCCATTTTTATGTTTACAGAGCTGTAGCTATTATAAAGATACTATCAGGTCTTCCTAATGGAATTGTCCTGGTTTAGTTATTTCATCCCAATAAATCTGCCTTCAACTTGGCATAGTGATCTAGAAAATTTCTGGTTAAGAGAAAAATAGGACTGAGCCCATTCCAGTTTCTAGATCATAATTAGTATTTGTAAGTCTATAAATATATAGGTTTACATAGAGTTTTCTCAAATAAATGGTAGTAAACTTATTCAAAAATACAATCTGGTCTCCACTGGTAGCCAGATGACCCTTTTAAAACTCCCATCACATCATATTACTGCCCCTCCCAAAGCCATCTCACTAGAAGACAACTCGATGTCCTGCAAAGGACTCGGGAGGCCCTGCATGCTGCGGTCCTAGGCTGTCTCCAGCTACACTCTTCTCTCCTCCCTCCTGTGCCTGACTCCTTGCCAGACCCCCTGCTGTCCCTCAAGCACTCCAAGCATGCTTCTGACTCAGGACTTTGCACTGGCTGGTCCCTCTTCCTGAAAGGCTTTCACCTAGAGATGCTCAGTGTACTCTCTCACTTCAATTGGAGCTCAGATCATTGGTCACCTCTTCAGAGAAGCCTGCCATGGATATTGCTTTTCTTGTTTTAATGTAAATTCTGTGATGGAGATTAGGATTTGTTTAATGCTATATCGCACCTAGCACATGCTAAGTGTTCAATTAAAATGTTGTAGTAAATGTACAAATGAGTAAATGAATAAACACCATCTGTCTAAGGCTCTCTCTATGATAAGTACTCAGTATTTTCCCTTATAACACTTATTACCCTTACATTACTTGATATTTGAATTTTCTACTAGATTATGGCCATTTCCTTCACTGCTATAAACCTTCAATGCCTTTCAAAGTATTCTTTAAACATGCACTGAGAAAAAAATGAATGAATGCCCAGCACTTTGGGAAACTGAGACAGGAGAATCTTGAGTTCAAAGCCAGCCTCAGCAATGACAAGGTGCTAAGAAACTCAGTGAGACCCTGTGTCTACATAAAACACAAAATAGGGCTGGGGATGTGGCTCAGTGGTCAAGTATCGCTGAGTTTAATCTCTGGTACCCAAAAAAAAAAAAAAAAGAAAAAAGAAAAAATGAATGAATGAACCGTCCACTTTGATTATCCATAAGATCCATCCTGATATATATGTTTGGTTCTCATCCTCAGGGGAAAAAAAAGGTAGGTGAGAAAACTCTCATAGATTCATTAGGATTGTCATGATCACTAGCTAAGAGAAGTGAGAGTGTCAGACTCAATGGCCAGATCAAGTCAGAAAATGTGGTGTTTATCAGAATGAACAGCCTTTATAACTGGGAAGAGGGGTCAGAGTGCCCTACAGATCGGTGGCCCTACCAACCACCAAGATAGGAAAGAGCGGAGCCACTGAACCATTGGGCAGGCTCATAAGGAATTGTTCAGATCGTGTATTAATAGGGAGAATCCTCTTCATCAATAGTCTTCATTTAGGGACCATTTGTCATAGGCTTTCTTTATGATAAGAGTGTCCACTATTTTCCTTTTATAAACTCATACCCCTGGGTGAAGGTTTTGAGAGCCTCCATTAAAACACAGAAAGTAAAGTCCATGTCTTACCAGGCAAAACCATTAATAGGTGTGGCTGCTGAGCTTGGTGATAAAGGGTAACTCAGAAGGAACGAGAAACCCAAGCAGAACTGGAAGATAGTTTCCTGCAGGATCAGGCTGTGTGCACTGCAGAAAGCAAGGCAGGCCTCCGGTTGGAAGGGGGGGACAGATAAGATCGCAGGGTTGGCATTGCCTCTGAACACGTTAACCTAGAATGGTGGGCATCACCCAGGTCATGTCCAGCACCCTTATTTTCCAGCATTCTCAGAGTCACTTATACTCTTTAAATGAAGGATATGGATGAAGGAGCATCTCCACAGGATATGTGGGGTGACTATACATTCTGAGCCAGTACAAATCTATGGCAGGAAAAGCTTTCTGCTCTGTTAGATAACCTGGAGGGCAAACTAGAACACAGGCTGTGGACAAGCACTCCAATAATCATGGCCCTTTGACTTCACAGCTATCCAGGGTTTCAGTTCGAGATTATGCTCTACCTAGCAAAAGCTGTGATCTGAGAAATCAGAAAGAGAGAATTCCACACCATGGGATTCTCCAGGCATTTTTCATAAACCAGCAATGGATCAATATGCCTTACTGTGGCTCATACCTGCTCAAGAAGGTAGGAACATAGCATAAGGCTCAGGAATATATAAAGAAATAGGACTGAAAAGAATTATACTCAAGAGTTGAGAGTATTGTATAGGGAAGATTATTGAAGCCTAGGTTGAGAATTTGGGTAAAGTATTTACAGGAGCTCCCCCAAGGAGGGCAAGCACAAACTTAGATTTATCTAAATTCATTGCAATGAGCTGGGCGCGGTGGCACAAGCCTGTCATCCCAGCACTTAGGGAGGCTGAGACAGGAGGATTGCGAGTTCAAAGCCAGCCTCAGCAACGGCGAGGCGCTAAGCACCTCAGTGAGACCCTGTCTCTACATAAAACACAAAATAGGGCTGGGGATGTGGCTCAGTGGTTGAGTACCCCTGAGTTCAATCCCCAGTGCCAATAAAATAAAATAAAGAAATTCATTGCAATGAGCAGAACTCACCTAAGATGCACATTTAGTAGCTAAAGTTTGAATCAAACCCTGGATAATGATGACAGATACTGCTTTTGACACAATGTAAAAGACAGAAAGCAAAAGCTGAAGAAAAAAAAGGATGACAGCCAGCCATGTCACCTGCTCCTTTTCTGCTGAGAGATGATAGGTAATGGGCAGGCACCCTCTGGACATGAGTTGGTACATAACAATAGCAGAAAGTAACCAAAATAGGACTCTTGGTACCAACAGAGACAGTGCTGGAGATAACTGATTCCAAGTGGCAGTAATTGAAAGCAATAAAGAGATGAATATAGGCTTTAGCCTAAAGCAAATACGTACACACATGCATACATACATATATGTAAAAAGACAGATGAACTGGAAGTCCCTGTGATGTATAAAAAGGTCCCATCCAAATACATGAGGTTTTATGCAAATGAGATGGGTAGCTTCCCACTAACATCTGCATCATTTTTGTATTAGTTTGCTGTTTCTATAAAACTCAGTGGCTTAAAACAATGATCTGTGAGTTGGAAGTCTGCTGATCTAAGCTGGGCATGTCCAGGTGGCCCTGCTTCAGGATTCCACAGCTGGAATGGCTCCACTCCACAAGTGTCCCATCCTCCCTGGACCAGTGAGCTTGCTAGCCCATGTCCCTTTCAGGGCAGTAGCAGAGGTGAAGGAAGGAAGATGGGAAGGCATGAGGCCTCCTGCAGGCTGGGCTCAGAACTAGCACACTTTCATTACCACCTGCATGTCACTGACTAAGAAATAATGTAGGTGAGCCCAAAGCCGGGAGGCGGGTCGATACACTTCAGCCATGATGCAGCGAACAAATGAGGGATACAGCAAGGAATAAAGAACAGGAGTACATAATGACATTGGCCACAATTGTCATCAGTAGAATCCCAGGTCTGTTGCACTGAAGCCAGACTCAAATGAAAATGTGGATAGTTGTTATTCTTCACAGTTTCCAGAGGTAAGTCATTTTACCACCAAGAGCTCCTTGAACAAAAAGGTTTAGAAAATTTTGAGGAAGGATACGATAACACCCTTCCCCTGGTCCACCACAGAGAGACCTGCCATCACCACCAAGGATGGGCATTCTCCAACTATTATGCATTCGCCTTCCTCAGTCAGTCTGCTTCCGTCCAAAGTAGCCATATTGGCACAGGTCTTTTAGTAATGAAGGTCTTTTAGTAATGAAGGTCTTTTAGTAATGAAAGTCTCCTCCTGAAGGCCAGCTTAGCTGCAAGCATTGGAAGTTCCTGCTGTCCCAGGAGCAGTGACCTGCCCAGTGTTGAGACAAGTCCTGCTCCTCAAGGGACAAGTCCTTATGGAAAGCCAAGACAGCTGTTCGAATTTGCCCACAAAGCTTTGGACATCATGTGGTGTTCAATGCCCCTAAGGCTGGTAACACAGAAGACTCATTTCAGGCTCATTTCAGACTTCTGACCTTTATTATTTAAAATAATAAATATGTATTGTTTTAACCCACTGAATTCATGATAATCTGTTCCACCAGCATTAGGAAACTAAGACTTAAAAGAATGGGCTTGAGAAGAACTGAGAACACATGGACATAACCTCAAGATCTAGACTCTTAGGAAAACAAAAGTGCCCAAAGCAATCCCAGAATGGCACTTCTACCAAGTAGCAGCAGGCATTCCGGGGAGGATGACAAGTGTTCAGACCTTGCTAGAAGTATGATAGAAGGTATTAGATTGAAGCATTCTTAGAACTGAATAAATAGAACCAGAGGAATCCAGTATGGCAACCGGGGTGGGGGCGGTGAAGGCCCTGGGCTTACAGTGCTTTCAGGAATCTCCTTAAGTCAGTCTGCACACTTTCCCCTCTGCAGGGAAACCATGCTAGGCTATTTTGTGCACAATTTCCTGTAATTAAACCATTGATGGATGTGTCTGACACAAAACTAACACATTTAGACTTGAGGCTAAACATCTACCTATGGAAAGTCCCTGCCCAAGGAGAATAGTAAGAAAGGAAAGAAGGTAGACAAAGCCATTGACTCATGTTCCCATTCATTCCCCTTAATGTTGTGAAAATATATTCTAAGTAGTGGAAAATAAATCCTTGCTTAGGATCATGTCACATATTACATGGGAGTAAGCACCAGGTAAAAGTTTAACACCAGGAAAAAAGTTTCTTCATCACTATCTTAACAATTAAGTTTAAAAAAACCAAGTCAGACATTAAAGTTGCCCTCAGAAGGGATTTTATTTCTTCCTCATCGTTATCTAAAAACACTTTCCCTGGAGAACTACTATGTTCAATGGCACTGAAGTGGACTACAGGCTGGACAGTAGGAGAAAAATGACAAACCTCCCTCCCCTGCTCCTAAGAATGACTCAAAGCCACTAAAAATTACAGAATGAAAGAGTAGCCCCAAACAGGTGGACCTTTTTTTAACAATTCAAGTCTTTTTTAGGAGCCAACAAGGTCTAACTTACAGATTCATTGAACATAAACTGAAGTGCATGGTCTTGTTGGAAAACTTCATCTATAAGAAAAATAATTAAGTTAACCAAATAAAGCTCTTCTTAAAAAAATATTCAATGAACTCTTGGCTGTTACCGGGTAAACAAAGACCTAGAAGCTAGAAGATTAGCTCACCTTCAGTGTATAGTTAGGAATTCACTTGACTTCACTTATATATGGGAAAACAGACTCAATTTAGGAAAAATGTCACAGAAACCAGTGAAATATGGAAACATACACAGAAAGGAACTGGTGCTAAAAATGACCCAGAAAATAGAGCAGGGTTGAAAAGAGTTTCTTCTGTGGGAACTTCCAGGGGTGCCACAGAACAAATAAATTCATTAATAACTTGGTCATCAGCACTTATTGGGTACATGTCATTCCAAGGACTTTAATGCATCCTGTCATTCATTTCTCACTGCAACTTTTGTGACAGGGAATGTTTCCACCCTCTATGTGCAATGCCTACCTCTGCTCATTCCCCTCCTTCCTCTTGCCTACCACTTCTATTTTAGCCTGTTTTGTGCTGCTATAACAGGGTATGTGAGGCTGGGTAATTTATAAACAATGGAAGCTCACAGCTCTGGAGACTGAGAAATTAAGAGCATGGCACCAGTATCCGGCAAGGGCCTTTGTGATCATCCATGGCAGAAGGGCAAGAGAAGATGACAGCTGGCAAGTGCAAGAGGGGGCCAGACTGGCTTTGATAACCTACACATGCTCCCAATAACTAGTCTCCTCCCACAGCAGCAGTATCAATCCACCCACAAGGCAGAGCATTCAGGACCTAATCACCTCTGATGAGGCCCCACCTCCCAGCACGGTTGCATTGGGGACATGCATGGTTGCAAACCATGAACTTCAGTGGACACATTCAAACCGTAGCAACTCCTGAGGAGGGAAGAATGATTGCTCAGAGCCAGGATATTCACGGGATGTGTTTCACTAGGGGCCCCTTTCCTCTCTCCTATGCTTCCACCACCATACCATGAACCTGACCAGCTAAGTCAAAGTCCAGTGTCTCTTTCTTCGTGGTGCACATGTGATTGTGTATGCTGACCCCAGAACACAGATTCTGGGGCTATACAAGAGGTCACACTTCAGCCTAAAGCACAGCATGTGCCGGGTAACCTTTTTATAAGAGCTGTTTGGTGAAATGTCAGAATTACACTTAGAGTTGTAATTAATAGGTGGTGTGAGGGCAGTCTGGCATTATTCCATGTGTCACAGGCCTCTCAGGAACAGGTAGATAAGGGAAGATCTCAAACAGGGCAGAATTCAATGTCCTAAGTCCTTGACTACAATACCACTTAACTGCACAAAAATTCTTCCTTCAAATACCAACAGTCTGGAAAGTACTGATATTATCATCCATCCTTCTGGTGGAGAAGCTGAGGATGAGGTGAAAGCATTTGAGTCGTTGCTTATAGTACAGCCAAATTTCAAGTTCAGTTCTCTGTTGTTCCAAAGTCTATGCTTTTAGCCACTAGAAAATTAATCCTAAATCCCTCGTTTCAGTGACCTCAAGGGAGTGAAATACCACTTTTGAAAATCCTAGTAAATAACTTGATGACGTACTCCGTACCAATGACTTACTCTATTCCAATGTGCAAGAAACTATAAATCATTTCTATTATTCCTGCTGAAAATTTTAATGTGGTTTATAAAATACAGTCAGATCAATTTCTCACTATTCTTGACTCAATACATCTTCATTTTACAACTGTTTATTTACAATGTGCCCATTGCAGGCCCACATGATAAGCTCTGTTTTTTATTTAAGCAGAAAATAAAGAGGCTTCTGCTAATAAAACATAAAATGCATTATGGATGGATTGCCAACCCTAAATAATGGTGTGTGAAAAGAAGAGAAGAAAATTGTCCTAGCCCCAGGTTTTTACAGACATTCACTATCCACTTGATTCCAACATAGGAAGAGGACTTGAGGGGTTCAAGTTCAACATAAAATGAATATGAATGGTCAGAAAGGAAAAAGCCAGAGGTCCCACTCACCTCTTCCTGTTGCACTGTACCAGCCTGAAGTTCTGATTTCCCACCTGGAAAATGTCATAGAAATCCTCAGTTGTACCAACTGCAAAGTTATAAGAAAACAAAGCAAATCAAAGAGTTTTAAATAGTATTCAAAATAAAATACTAATGGACTACATGGTGGGAGGCTCTGAGAGAACAGGATGCTGAGGACAGCAAGAAGGTGGAGGCAAACTCTAGGGGTCTCTCCCTGCAGGTGGAATGTCCTGCCTGTATAGCACACTCTGGGTCTTCTGGGGCTTTGTTTTGTTGTTGTTGTTGCTGTTGTTTTAGTTGTTGTTGTTTAGTTGTTGTTTTTTTGTTTTTTTTGTTTTGTTTTTTTGGTACCAGGGATTGAACTCAGGGGCACTCGACCACTGAGCAACATCCTAAGCCCTATTCTGTGTTATATTTAGAGACAGGGTCTCACTGAGTTGCTTAGCACCTTGCCATTGCTGAGACTGGCCTTGAATGCACGATTCTCCTGTCTCAGCCTCCCAAAGTGCTGGGATTACAGGTGTGTGCCACCACACCCGGCTCTTCTGAGGCTTTTGATCACTAAATTGGTGGTAATTTGCTAGAGTAATCCTAGAAAATAAAACCAATACCATTTAAAACAGTGAGACTAGACAAAATCACCAGGAGACCTGGAGAGTCAATATTGATAGAGCAGAGAAGAGGACTTGGGACTGAGCTCGGGGGCCCTGCCGCTGTGAAAGGTTGGGGAAAGTGCAGGATCCAGAAAAGGAAGTAGGAGGAAGGAAGCCAGGAGGACGGGGTCCTGCAAGCTCACAGAAGAGGATGAACTCCTGGGTCCCATGCTGTTCCATCACATGAGGCATGGAGATGAACCTATGGATTTAGCAACGTGAAGGCATTGGGAACCTTGACAAGAAAGTTCCCAGGCAAGCAAAACCCCATTTGGGTTGATTTAATATTAATTGGAAAGAAAAATTGGAGATCGCAAGCATATAGAAAACTTAATTCTCTTAAGGTTTTGCTACAAAAGGAAACAAGAAATGAGGTGGTAGCTATGCAGGAAATAAGGCCAAGACAAAGTTTCTAAGATGGAAAGAGTTCCAACAGCCTGCTCATCTGCTGATGGCAATGATCAAGATAGAAGAAAATATGAATTACATAACAGACAGGGAAAGCTGGTGGAATGATCTACAGAAATTTTTCTAAAATTTGTATACCTCCATCCTGCCAAGATGACAACTGTGTAGTAAATTCCCTTAAGATTATTTTTCTCTGGCTTTTTCAGGTGGTCAATGTTACAGCCGAAAGAATACACATGGGGGTTTTTAGTTTTTAAGGATAGTTAGCTAATGCACATGGACTCAGAACAGAGTATTATTTGAACAAGGTTTCAGTGACTTAAAATATCTGCTATTACAGGGTTTGAAAAGAAACTCAAGCCATTTAATATAAGTTGCCAAAAACTGTTAAATTCTTTGGCAACTAAATGGCCATTGTGGAATGCTCTGCAATTCTGCTTTTGTGAAACTAAAAACTAAAAAAAAAAAAAAAAATTTTTAAAGGCTTTTTGTTCTACAATTCTTCTTATGCTGTGTCCTGATGTATTCTTTGTGGGCACATTCTTACTGAGTGCTAGAAACTGAAAGGCGCAGCCTTTTTTTTTTTTTTTTTTTTTTTAATGTACTTACTAAATATGTCAAGAAGTCAATCACAACAGTGAGTTGAAATCTACACAATGGAGAACACATTTCCTGACAGAAAAAGAAGCAGAAGAAGAAAAAGCAAGAAAGTCTACAGTTTGCCTTCTGAATCAACAAGCCAGCAAATAATTCAGAGTTCCTGACTTAACATGTCCATTTCCAAATCGGGAGTAGCCTTGGGGTCTTAATTCATATTCTGAACACTTGCGATGCCAATATCTTTCTGCTGCTTTTCCTATGAAGGTAAGGGCAACTATGCATGAAATTCTTGGATCCATTTTTCCTCCACACTCTTTAGATTTTCTCCATTGCTGTCTCGTCTTCTAGTTTTGCAGAAGAATTTACATGGAAACTTTAAATAGGTTTTTTTTTAATCATTCCATTTCAAAAGTTTAGCCATTTTCAAAAAAAAAAAAATTAACCAGTAATCTCTTGGGTATCCAAGAATGTGAATGTCCAAGGACTGTAATCAAGTTTTTGTTTTTCTCTATTATATAAAACTTATGTTTCATTTATTGTGATTTACACCTAGAACTTTTAAGTTGGCTATCTCTCTGTCATTTTTCATGTCATTACTTTCTCAGTGTGATCCTTTTCCTTAAGAGCTTCTCAAGTTTATTTCTCACAGTGCTTGTTATATGTCAATTAGAATTTTAGTTCTGACATTATAGATTTAATTCATTAAAATTTCCTTCTGTCTGGGAGAAAATCTTTACCACATGCATTTCAGATATAGCACTAATCTCTAGGATATATAAAGATATGTAAAGAACTCAAAAAACACCAGCCAGGCATGGTGGCACACACCCGTAATCCCGCTGCTCAGGAGGCAGGAGGATCGCAAGTTCAAAGCCAGTCTCAGCAAAAGCAAGGTACTAAGCAACTCAGTGAGACCCTCTCTCTAAATATAATACAAAATAGGGCTGGAGTTGTGGCTCAGTAGTCGAGTGCTCCTGAGTTTAATCTCCGGTACCAAAAAGAAAAAAAAATCAACACCACAAAAACAAATAACTCAATCAGTAAATGGGCAAACACTTTGTTCAGAACAAACACTCTACAGAAAAAGAAATACAATCAATCAACAAACATATGAAAAATGTTCAACATCTCTAGCAATTAGAGAAATGCAAATCAAAACTACTCTAAGATTTTATCTCACTCCAGTCAGAATGGCAATCATTAAGAATACAAGCAACAAAATGTTGGTGAGGATGTGGGGAAAAAGGCACACTCATACATTGCTGGTGGGACTACAAATTGGTGCAACCACTCTGGAAAGCAGTATGGAGGTTCCTCAGAACACTTGGAATGGAGCCACCATTTAAACTGGTTATCCCACTTCTTGGTTTATGCCCAAAGGACTTAAAATCAACACTCTACAGTGATGCAGCCACATCAACGTTTATAGCAGTTCAATTCACAATAGTTAATTATGGAACCAACCTAGATGCCCTTCAACAGATGAATGGATAAAGAAAATGTGGTACATATACTCAATGGAATATTACTCAGCCAGAAGGAAGTATGAAATTATAGCATTTGCCAGTAAATGGATGGAGCTGAAGAATATCATGCTAAGTGAAATAAGCCAATCCCAAAGAACCAAAGGCCAAATGTTTTCTCTGATAAGAGGCTGCTAATTCAAAATAAGGAAGGGCACTGGGGAAGAATAGAGTTACTTTGGATTAGACAGAGGGGAGTGAAGGGAGGGGTGGACACAATGAATCTGATATTATCACCCTATGTATATACATGATTACATGACTGGTGTAGCTCTGCGTCATGTACAACCAGAAGAATGAGAAGCTATGTTCCATTTATGTATAATGTGTCAAAATGAATTCCACTGTCATATATAACTAATTAGAATAAAAAATGTTTTAAAATAAAAAATAAAATTTTCTTTTCTCATGATAAGTGAAGTCAGTCAATACCAGAAAACCAAAGGTCGAATGTTCTCTCTGATATATAGATGCTAACCCACAATAAGGTGAGGGCAGGAGAATAGAAGTTCCATGATTAGACAAAGGGCATTGAAGGGAAGGGAGGATGAATGGGACTAGAAAAGACAGTGGAATGAATCTGACATAACTTTCCTATGTCCATATATGATACACCACAGTGAATCTCATCATCACGTACGTCCACGAGGCTGGGATCCTAATTAGAATAAGATATATTCCATGTTTGTATAATTATATTAAAATGGACTCTACTCTAATGTATAACTTAGAAGAACCAATAAAAATAAAATAAAAATCAACCAGAGTGAGGCACCAGGAAACCCCTGAAATGATGTTTTTAAAAAGTTTTTTCTTGTTTTCTCACTCCTTTCCACTCAGACTGTCCTATTGTTTTTTTCAGTCTCTGCCTGGTTTGTTTTATTTGTTTTTCCTGTCCATTACTGTCTCTGTTATCTAAAAATGAACTCTTCTAGCATCCTTGTAGAGACAGGATTTTCTAACACCTTTTTTCTGATTCATTTTCAGTGTTTGTTGGTATGTTTGGAATGACCTGGGATCACACCCAGGGCCTCCCCCATGCTGAGCACATGCTTCATCACTGAGCTACATATCCAGCCCCTCTAATTCTTATGATAGCTGATTTTCAGGATTTTCTTCCTCATTGGAGTTCTATTATTTTAAACACACACTTTTTCTCTATTTCTTCATCAATTTTTAAATGGTAATTGAGACATTAAAATGTAAGATTTTCATTTATCATTCTACCACCTATAATGTATCTATGTAATGGGGTATCACGGAGTCATTGGGAATTGCTGTGTGTGTTTGTGTGTGTGTGTGTGTGTGTGTGTGTGTGTATGTGTTAAATTTGGAAAAATTACTTAGTAGTTACCACTTAAGAAAAAGAAGTTATAGGAAAGAGAGAGAAATGGTATCCCATCTTTGCTCTAAATATAAAAATACATTTCAATTATTTATTCAATAAACATTTTTCAGCCAATCCCAAAAACCCAAAAGCTGAATGTTTTCTCTGATCCATAATGGGGTGAGGGAGGCGGGAGGGAAGAATGAAGAAATTTTGTGCAGAGGGGAGTGAGGGAAGGGGTGGGGCTGTGGGGATGGGAAGGACAGGAGAATGAGACAGACATTATTACCAGATATACATGTATGATTACACTACTGCAGTGACTGCAGAGAAGTTTTGCTCCATTTGTGTACAATATGTCAAAATGCATTTTACTGTAAAATAAATCAATACATGAATAAATAAATAAATAAATGATCAATGTTTGAGGAGATAGAAATGTTTAATTTTCTTTAAACATTATACAATGTGCACGTGTAGTGAATCATTATAGGCTATCCCATTAATATGTACAATTTTTATGTTTTTATGTATCAGTTAAAATAAATTTTAAAAGAGACTAAGATCCTGTCCTAGGCAATATGAAGTGCTATCCGCTTGTTGTTTAGTTTTGCACTAATGATGCTGAGCGTTTTGTCTTGTGCTTACTGGGCGTTTGTGTATCTTCCATGGCAAGATGCCTATTCAGATCACCTGCCCATTAAAAATTAGATTTTTATCTTTTTATCATTGAATTATAAGATTTCTTTATATAGCCTGGATACAGGTATCTTATTAAATATTTAATTTGCAAATATTTTCTCCTAAAAAAAAACATTTTTAGCAACTAACTGCATTCTAACTGCCAATGGCTGTGAACCACACAATTCTCCTGATATTACAATGAGTACATTCTAGCAGGGGAAATGATAAAAGCAAGTAAATCATCTAATGGCTTTAAATCATTAAAGATGGAACTGATTCATCTGAAAGAAATGCATGGGTGAGAGAAGCCAGATCGCAGAGATCAGGTCAACTGGGCTAGCAGGATGACCTTGTTGTGACTTCACGCTGCCCAGGAAGTATCCCCAGTTGTGTGACAGGATAAGGAGAAGCCCCTCTGGGCCCCAGGCAAGTCTCTGCACACAGAGGGCTCCGCACTTGCAAAACCAGAAGGTGGGAAAGGATTGGGGGTGCTTACAAAGGAAATAAATAAATGGGGCCACATTTCTGGAGTACATTTATGCAGAGGACCAGGGACATAGGAAACAGATGAACATCCACACCAAGTCCAGATTACAGATGGCCTTGGATACATTGCTAGGAAATTTAGATTTTATCCTAAGAGCTAGGAAATGAGAGATTTGGGGTGAATAAAAATTAAAATTAAAAGTTTACTTTATTTTTAAGTTAATATTGCATTTATAAAATTTACAAGTCACAAACCTAGGTCTCCTATAAGGTTTAAGCAATTTTACTATACAGTTTTAGAGACTAGCACATTTTAATGATCATTTAAGGGGTCTGTTTGGTATTTGACCCCACTTAAAATCTTAATTAATGATGTTGTGCATTTTTATATACCCAATAGCCATTTGTATGTCTTCTTTTGAGCAATGTCTGTTGTTCGTTTTAATTAGATCATTTGTTATTTGACTATTGTGTTTTTGAGTTCCTTATGAATTCTGAATATTAACACCTTGTCAGATGTACATTTTACAAATATCTTCTCCCACCCCTAGGTTGTCTTTCCACTCTTTTGATTGCTTCCTTTGCCATGCAGAAACTTTTTAGTCTGATATAATCCCATTTGTCTATATTTGTTTTTATTTCCTATGCTTTTGGGGTCTTGCCCATGCCAATGTCCTACACTAATCATCAGGAAAATGCAAATCAAAACCACAGTGAGGTCTCACTGTGGAAAATGCAACTCAAAACCACGATGAGGTCTCTCCAGTAAGAATGGCTACTATCAAAAAGATAAAAGATAAGTGCTAGAGAGGATGTGGAGAAAGGGAACCCTGGCACACAGTTGGTCAGAATGTAAATTAGTACAGTCATTGTAGAAATCAGTATGGAGGTTCCTCAAAACATTAAAACTAGAACTATGTGATTCTGCATTTCCACTCTGGTGCCCAAAGGAATCAGTATATTTGATTTTATTGAGACATTTATCATTTCTTTATGGTGAAAATATTCAAAATCCTTTCTTTGTGCTTTTGGAGATATCCAGTGCCTTATTGTTACCTATAGTCACCCCAGATGTGTTGGTTTTTTTTTCTCTTGTTGATGGATCTTTATTTATTTATATATGGTGCTGAGAATCAAACCCAGTGCCTCACACATATAAATACTCTACCATTGGGCTACAACCCCAGCCCCTACTCTTCTTTTATTATTATTTATTTATTCTTTTTCAAAAATATTTTTTAGATGTTGATGGACCTTTATTTTATTCATTTATGTGTATGTGGTGCTGAGAATCGAACCCAGCGCCTCACATATGCGAAGCAAGCACTCTACAACTGAGCCCCTTTTTATTTATTCTAATTAGGTTTATATGACAGCAGAATGCATTTTGATTCATTGCACACAAATGGAGCACAACTTTTCATTTCTCTGGTTGTACACAACATAGAGTTACAGCATATGTGCAGTCATACCTGAACCTAGGGCATTGTTGTCCATCTCATTCCACCATCTTTCCTGCCCCCACTCCCTTCCCCTCCCCTTTGACCAAAGTTCCTCCCTTCTTCCTATGCCCCCTCTCATATTATGTATGGATGAGCATCCAATTATCAGAGAGAACATTTGGCCTTTGGTTTTGGGGGGATTGGCTTACTTCACTTAGCATGATGTTCTCCAACTCCATCCATTTACCTGCAAATGCCATAATTTTATTCTCTTTTAATGCTGAGTAATATTCCATTGTGTATATATACCACAGTTTCTTTATCCAGTCATGTACTGAAGGGCATCTAGGTTGGCTCCACAGTTTAGCTATTGTGAATTATGCTGCTATAAACATTGATGTGGCTGTTTTACTGTAGCATGCTGTTTTTAAGTCCTTTGGGTATAGACTGAGAAGTGGGATAGCTGGGTCAAATGGTTGTTCTATTCCAAGTTTTCTAAGGAATCTCCATACTGCTTTCCAGACTGGTCGCACCAACTTGCATGTTGATTTAAAGACATCTGCACTCCCGTGTTTACTGCAGCACATACACGATAGCCTAGAAATAGAAACAAATCAACTGATGAATTAATAAAGAAAATGGGATCCATGTACACAATGGAATACTGTTCAAATAGCCATGAGATCCCTTCATCTGTGACAGTATGCATGGGATTACTCATCATTATATGAAATAAGCCAAGCAAAGAATGATAAGCACCACATGACCTCAATCATATGTGGAGTTGATCTAACAGAGTTGAAAGTAGAAGAGTCCATACCAGAAGTTAAGGAGACTTTATGGGAGAAATGGATGGGAGAGGCTTATCAGTGGGTACTGAGTCATAGTTAGGAGTAAGCGCTCTGATGTGCCACTGCCCGTACAGTGACCATAGATAATGATCATGTGCTGAATGTCTCCAAAAGCTAAAAGAAAGGATTTTTAATATTTTTACCACAAGAAATTACAAAGGTTTCAGTAGACAGATATGTTTAATTTGATTTAAACATGTATAATGTAGTCATGTGTTGAAACATCACATGGTGCCCCATAAATTTGTATAATTTTTATGTTTTTATATATCTGTCAAAAATAAATGTAATTTTCAAAAAATATCAGTTATGCTATTGTCTTGAAATACTTAACATTGTGTTTATAAACTGAATATTTTATTTTCTTCCTAATGTTACCATTGTCTGATGAACTTTTCCTAAATACTTCAAGTAATGATTATAAATATTTTATATGATTCTTAAAGTTCCATGAATGTCCTAATAATGTGTATAAACTTAGTATGATTTCAAAGAAATCACAAATCTAAGTTAATTTTATTGTTTATGTATTTTAAACTGAAACCACAATGCTAACTTATTGATGTTATAATATGTCAGAGATTCTTAAACACTCTAGGCATTTAGTATAAAAATTAGCCAGGAGCCGGGCGCGGTGGCTCACGCTTGCAATCCCAGCACTTAGGGAGGCTGAGACAAGAGAATCGCGAGTTCAAAGCCAGCCTCAGCAATGGCGAGGTGCTAAGCAACTCAGTGAGACCCTGTCTCTACATAAAACACAAAATAGGGCTGGGGATGTGGCTCAGGGGTCGAGTGCCCCTGAGTTCAATCCCTGGTACCAAA
>PVHX01021577.1:0-15940 GCA_004024805.1 Geosciurus inauris
TCTCTACATAAAACACAAAATAGGGCTGGAGATGTGGCTCAGTGGTCGAGTGCCCCTGTGTTCAATCCCTAGTACCAAATAAAAGGAAAAATGAATTTTACACAGTTTGGTC
Source organism: Geosciurus inauris (assembly GCA_004024805.1). Lineage (NCBI taxonomy): Eukaryota > Metazoa > Chordata > Mammalia > Rodentia > Sciuridae > Geosciurus > Geosciurus inauris. The sequence continues at coordinate 113 of PVHX01021577.1, forward strand.
AAACCAGAGAGAAACAGCTAGGTTGCATGTCTGCTGGTCCCATAGAAGCAATTACTGTTGGATATGGAAAATGACAAGCCCCAAAATAGTGTGGCCTGGGAAGAGGGAGTGAAGGGGAGGGTGGCACACTACTGGCATTGACCTTTCCCAGTGACAGAACAATCCCTAGAAAGGAAGCCAAAGAATTGATGCTTTCCCAAATAAATCCTTTTTCAGTGACAGTACAGTGGGACCCTGAAGGGAAAGAGAGAAGCACTGAACACTGACCCCATACCCTCCAGTTTTCTCTAAGTAAAAATATTGCCCAGTAAAAACATTTAAAATTCTCACAAACCTGTTTCCTGAGGGCCCAAGCTGACATGCTCTGTTAATAATTAAGTCACCTCTCAGTGTAAACTGTATAAGCACAGACTCCCCCTTTGGCCAGTGGCTCATTTTCCACCAGGAAAGTGGGCCCATCAGAGGTGTGATTCCATTGCTGAATAAAGGCTCTGCTGATCTGTGGAGTTTGCACCTGGCTTAGTTCTTTCGTGCTAACAGTTACAACTTAAGAGAAACAAAAACCAGGTGATATGCACATCAGACTTAGCTAGGCTGTGCTAAGCAGACAATATGTCAGCTGTGCCAGAATAGGGCAGAGGGTGGGTTTTATTCTCAGCACCAGGAGGTTCAGGAGTTCTGTTTCAGTTCTAGTCCGAGCTGAAGTGCCTTACTGCCACCACCAGCACTTGCCCATCTTCTGGCAACTTTGTGAAGTCTTTTGCTAGGTGTTGAAATCCTGCCTCTGCTTCTCAAGTGTGTGTCTGGGGGTGAGTCCAAAGCTGCCTTAGCCCCACAATGCTGGCTGTGACATGGAATGATGATGGAATTTACTGGGGGAGTGGGAAGATGAGTAAAAGTTGCACAACACACCAAGTACCTACATATAGTGTACACTCCAGTGATCACCTTGTGACCAGAACTGCCTGGTAGCACAGAAGTGATTGTTGTATTGATTTGGAAATTGAGGCTTAGAGAAATGAGACATCAGCTTAGAGAAATAATGAGACATCCTCATTGGTCACACAGCTGGAAAATGTCAGACTTGAGGCCTGATTCTGGCTCTAGATCTGGGGACCTCTGTTTGCTTATCAGTGTGCAGAGCTCTCAGCCCTGGCCAGCACCCAGTGAGCACCAGCGGGGCTCAACTCCGCAGTGTTACAGGGGAATTGTTACCCACTGCTCTGTTGTCCCAGAGTCCTTACCGCCTCCCCGTCCTCACAGGATTGCCCTTGGCTGTGTCCTGTCCGGTTCTTTCTCATGGAAAGCTTTTCTCTCAGCTATAGTTGCACTGTGTCCAAAGGCCACTTCTACTTCCACCTTGAGCCCTGCACAGAGCTCAGCCCTCGGGAGGCCTTGGCATTCGGGCCTGGGTCTCTGCACCTTCACCATTGCCTGAGTGACTCTGATCCTGTCCACCAGCACAAGGCTAATGGCACTCTTGTTTGACTTTCCAGGTGTTGGTGACCTTCAAGAATGTGGCTGTGACCTTTACCCCAGAGGAGTGGAGACAGCTGGACCTGGCCCAGAGGGCCCTGTACCGGGAGGTGAGGCTAGAGACCTGTGCACTACTGGTTTCATTGGGTAATGACCCACCACTCACCCCTGGGGACTCCAGCCACCTTGATTTTCCACTGGGCAAGAAGGTTACAGCTGCTCCCTTGCTCGCTCCCCTCATCCCCTGCAGCTTTTGGGTCCATCTTCTGCCTTAGTCTCCATATGTCTGCATCTAGGATTGCTGGGGTAGAAACATGAGTTCGAAACACAAACGCTCGCCCCACTGCCTGGCGCACTCTGTCCTTAGCCCAGGATCCTCATTCCAGATTCCATAGGAGGAAAGCTGCCTGGCCCAGCTGGAAGGAGGCAGCTGTGCCCACAGTCCTGCTGGCACAGTGGTGGGTGACAAGGTGTCCTCAGGGTGGCACTGAATTCCTCTTTACACCTGCATAGTCCTCAGTCTCCTGAGACTGGGCCTTAGTCCTCGTGCATCCAGGAGATCTTACTTTATTTTGGATTGAGCTGAGCTTTGAAATGCATTTGGCTGTATGTAACCAAACAGATCGAATCAGCTTCTCTTGGAGGAAGATTGACCACCTCAGTGATGCTGTGGCATGGCTGGCTCCAGGCTGTGTGCACTGTGGTGTCCTTGAGGGTATCAGGGTCCCTATTTTCTCTCCTGTGTGGTGGCCATCTCTTTCCTGTATCAGGCCAGCTCCTTGCAAGGACACAGGGTGCTATGGCAAGGCCCTGGTTCAGCCCTCCCCTCCCACATTGGAATGCAGGCACTCTATTGGTCCAGAGATGGCGGCTAGACAGAGGGGGGCTGGGCATCTGAAGTTACCTGCCTGCGCCAAACGGTCAGCTGCTCACCACTCTGACGTCAGCCAATCATCAATGAACACGCTGACCTCTGAAATCGGCCCATACCTGTCCCCAGGTCTCAGCCAACCAAAAAGAGACACCTCTTCATGGGAATCCCTCTCCCCTCAACCTACCCATAAAAACGGCCTCTCCCAGTCTTGCGTGCGACTTCTCCGGCCCACACTGGTGGACTGGTGAACCTCGCCCAAGAGCAGACCCCAATAAAGCCCTGCTTTTTCCTTTTCGGCCAGTGGTCATGGTCTTCACTGCCGATCTGACCTTACAGTCTCTACAGTGAGGACCCAGTGTAGGTGTCTGTGGGCCTCAGATTGCGAATGATCAGGGATGCCACTGGCCGGTTTATTTCAACCAGAGGTTTTCAGCTGTCTCTGGACCCCAGGTTCTTCTGGGAGGACTTCAGAAATCCTGCTGTGCGGGCTTGTTTCTGTTGGTCGGGGTGTGGAGTTGGGCGTCCCTGGCTGATTCTGAAGCGCGTCTGTGAGACCCAGTGGCAGGGCTCACGGGAAAGCACCTGCTGGAGGCCGCGGCTCTGCCCAGCAGTGTCCGGTGTGCCGCCGAACGGTGTTCCCTGTTGTAGGTGGAGGCCAGGTGGAGGGCACTGTGCGAGTGGGCTGCAGTGCCCTGTTGAGCAGTGTCGCCCAGGGTGGGGTTGGCACCTGTTGTCACCTTTGTTGTTATAAAATACTGATTGATGACCAGGTGGCTTAAACAATCGGAATTTATTTTCTCGCAGTTCTGGAGGCCACGTCTGAAATCAGGTTGCAGCCACCTTGGTTCCTGCCAAGGCCTTTTCCTAGTTGACGAATGGCTGCCTTCTCATGTGTCCTTACATGGCAGAAAGAGATGTCTCTCGCTCCCTGTAGGTCACAGTCTGTGAGCTCAGGGCCCATCTCATGACCTCATTCAACCTTCGTTACCTCCTGAGGACTTGGTCTCCAGCGACAGCCCCAGTACGGGTGAGGGTTTGGTGTGTGAGCTTTGGGGAGCGTGGTTCAGTCGGCAGTGCCCCTGGTTTTCAGGTCCCAGCGCAACACTCTGCTTCCCTTGTTTCGCTCTGGTCTCACCCCTGTCGGGAGGCCCCAGGCAGGGTGGAAGGCTTATTTTTCTCATCAAATCACCCTGTCCCACTTCTTTTTTGCCACCAACAGGGCATCAGGTTCCAGAGCTGGTCTACCTGCTGGAGCATGGGCAAGAGCTGTGGGCAGTGAGGAGAGGCCTTCCCGTAGCCCCTGTGCAGGTAGGCAGCCAAGAACCGGGCAGGTGAGGTTGCAGGGACCACTTCCCTGAGCCGCTGGGTGGAGTGCCTTGCTGTGGCCTCCTGGTTCTTGTGCATCAGCAGGTGAGCTCCACACCACACGGTCACTCAGAGACCCGGGGGCCCCAGTGACTGGGCAGCATTAGGTTGCTCTGACTGCCCAGCCGGGAGGGGAAGCGTGCGAGGAAGGGAGAAGTCATGGCTGGGCACGCTTGCTTCACCTGCACATCCTTGACTACGCGTGGCCACACCAGGGTCTCGGGCCACAAAATGTGGTTTGACTTTGTGCCCTAGGGGAGGAGTGAATGGGTTCGTTGGCATTACCGCAAGCTGTGCTCAAAACCAGAGCGGGCGGGCGCTGGCCGTGCAGGTCAGTGGTAGTGTGCTCGCCAGTACGAGTCCCTGTACCATGAACAAAAATTTTTTAAAAATCAGAATGAAAGTAATTTCTGTGTCATTGAGCTGCTCAAGGATATAACTGGATAATGGGTGACACTGCCATTCAGTGCCTGTCCCACAGTAGCAGCAGAACTCAGGTGTGCGTATTCTCCATGCAGTGGGATCAGTCTGGGTGGGTAACCAGCATCCCACGTTCCTCCACTTGGAGAGAAAAGGCCGTCCCTTTCCTTCCCAGTACTGTCCGTGCTGTACTACACCCCCTTCCCCTCGCTCTCATTCATCCACCTTCCTGTTTATCCACCAGACACACAAGCAACCCTTGATACCATATCTTCCTGCCTCTTTTGCCCTGAAAATACCAGGGTTGCATTTGACCTTTTCTGCCTACATCTGTGCTGGGGAAAGTAGCAGAAGCCATTCATCTGGTGGACTGGCATCACCACCTAGTCATGGTCTCCCTGGTTGTAGTTCAGAGGCCTTCCTCACCCCCGTCTCAATCTCCTGTTTCCACTTAAGTGTCTCAAAGGTACCCTCAGCTCATCCTGACCCTCGACATCATGCCTATCCCTCTCTCCCCTGTTCAGAGAAGGTCCTGACACCCCAGACAGCCCCACCTCCACACTTCAGATCCAACACCATCCTGTCCACACTGCATCATCCACATCTCCTGACTCATCCCCTCAGTCTCCTTTGTGGGCTCCACCATCAGCACCCTGGCCCATGTCTCTTGGCCTGGTGGTGGAGAGGCTCCTAATTATCACCATGTCTGCTCTGTGCCTTAGTCAGTCCTTTCCTGCTCTGACTCCTAACAGCCACTCGGGTCCAAATGTTCACCACTTCCCCAGCAGGTGGTATCTCAGCCCATTCCCCATTGTGTTAGAAGTAAAGTGTGTGCTTAGGTTTTCCTCTCTCAACCTTTTCACAACTCATCTGTGCCTCTCATACCTTGTTCCCTCCTGTCCTCCATGCTCTATTATACCTTCTATGTTCTCAGGAACTTGATTCCCACCTTGCCTTCTGCTGGGTCCATGTCTCCCTCCTCCTCCAGGTCCTCTCTAGGGAGTCTCTTTCCTTCCCGCCTTCTGCCAGGTCCGAGGCTTCCTCCTCTACTCACTAGGTTGCTTACACATGGGGGAAATGAGCACAAGACACTTCTTCATCCTTTGTGTTGTCCAACACGGGGTGGGGTGGGAGGGGTGTGATTCTACATACAAAACCAAGGTCCTTGAAAGGGTTGGCTCATTTTTGGAAGATATGCATACACTTGACTTCCATATTTTTTGTTCAAAATTTCTTCAGTTTTTAAAAATCTGTTGTAGCCAATGATGAGCACAGGTCTTAAGGGTTCAGTTTTAGTTTTTCTGTGCATGTAGACTGTATGCTTCCTCCTAGGTGGAGGTCTAGATCACTTGCTGCACCTTGTAGGCTCCTGCTGCTCCTCCCCGTGAGCAGCTCCCCTGTGGTGGCAGGTGTGGCCTTGACTGGCTGTCGATTAGTTCTGGCAGCTGTGAATGGAAATGAAAGTGTTCTACTCCTGTCATTGCCTTTGTGATCAGGGTCCATCCTGTGTGCCCTGACGCTGAGAGCAGCAGAGGGCGTTCTGCTGACCTTGGTGGTGGTCACACTGTCAGGACGTGGTGGAGAATGTGGCCATGAATATTCTTTCTCAGAACATTCCGTGGATTTTAGCTCACTTCACCCATGTACATGCCTGGGAGAGCAGTGGCTGAGTCTCGAGGTCTGTGCTTGCTTAAGCTGAAGTACCAGGTGTTTCCCCAGAGCAGCTGCACTTTTCGTGTTCTTGTGGGCAGTTAGGAGGGGTCCGCTGCCCCAGGTCCTCTTGAACGTGGTACTGGCTGCATTACTCCTCGGGTCACAGTGCCTGGGTTCCTCAGACCACGCCACGGCTCCGTTCATCCTGCGTGCCCCGGGAGCCCGCAGCTCGGCATCCAGAGTGTGCTGGGCACTCTGTGGCCTTTCCTCTTCAGCCCCCAGGGCCCTCTGGGTGGATGCCCTGGCAGCCTTGGGGGGCAGGTCTGAACGCGGCACCCTTCCCCATGCTGTGACTGTGGCCGGCACAACAGGACTGCTGCTGTCACTCTGCCGCCCTTGGCATATGTTCTGGCGCGTCCTCTGCCCTATGCTGGGACCTTCATTCTAACGCTGGCATCTCCTTCAGTGTTGGCTTCCCAAGGCACCTGCTGCCCGGCTCTTCTGAGTCTTCAGCAGTTCCCAAGGGAAGGTCTGCCCTTCCTACCCCCAGCTTGAGCCCAGCGGCACTTGTTTTTCAGGCAACCACCCTGGTTCCTTCATAGCGCCCAGCTCATGGGACTTCCCTTCTGGGGAGTCCCCCAGGGTCTTGTTGGGAGCCACTTTCCCGAACAGTCCTGACACCAAGACCTCAGGTCTTGGACCAAATGTGGCCACACTGTGTCAAGCCCTTGCCTTCCCTGCTCTGCCCTAGAGGAAAGAGGGGTCTCCACTGCAGATCTCCTGTCTCTGGCCCAGTCTGCCCTCCAGGCTTCCCCTTCAATGGCCTCCTGGGCACAAAGACTCATGGAGAAAGTCGGAAACCTGGGTGTGGAGATGTGCAGCGGGGGTTGGAAGTGCCCCTTGGGCCCTCGCTTTCCCGCTCACGCATATCTGCTTCCTCCTGTGTTGCTTCACCAGGCGTCTCCCCTTTGGGTATCCCTTCAGGTGACGGGGCACAGCTCCAGACCACAGTGTCAACTGCTCGTCCGCCTGTCTTGTCAGAGGAAACCTTGCTTCCGGGAGGCCGGACTTGGGTATCTCCAAGGGACTCCAGGTTGGGGCACCCTTGGGATCGGGAAAGGCTCTCGGAACTGCAGAAAGGTCCACAGCAGCCAGGAAAGGACTCTCCTGAGGAGCCGGGGGGCAGCTTGCACCCCAGGGACTTCCTGGAGCCGGCCTCTCCGGATGTCCTCTGCAGGGGAGACTGAGCAGCTGGGCCCGGAAGCCTCCCTCCATGCAGGTTCAAGCCTCCACCGATGAAGGCAGTGTGGGAAGGCTTCCAACAGGAAGTGGTACCTGGCGCAGCACCAGCAGGTGCACTCGGGGCTAAAGCCCTATGAATGCAGCGCCTGTGGGAAAGCCTCCGGTCACAGCTCCACCCTCATCCGGCACTGCTGCATCCGCACCGGGGAGAGGCCCTACGCGTGCGCAGACTGGCAGGGCCTTCAAGCGCCGAGCGTACCTCGTGCAGCACCTTCCAGTTCACACCGGGCAGAGGCCCTATGAGTGCGCTCGGTGTCACAAGGCCTTCGCCCACCGCTCCACGTTCATTCGCCACAGCAGGACGCACACTGGGGAGAAGCCCTTCGAGTGCTGAGAGTGTGAGCGAGGCTTCAGCAGCAAGGCACACCTGGTCCGGCACTTCATCGGGCACACGGGGAGAAGCCCGACGCGTGCGCGCAGTGCGGCAAGGCCTTCAGGCGCAGGCCACACCTGCAGCACCAGCGGGTACACTCCTGAAGGACCAGTGCGCGGTGCTCAGTGGCAGAGCGCTCAGCACCTCCTGCCTTTCACAGCAGACCCACGACGCAGGAAACCGCTCGGGGTGCACAGAAGGTGAAGAAGGTCTTCCTTTTTCTTTGGGTCAGCACTCACTTAACTAAACATGTGAGCCGTAGCCCTGGAGAAGGAACCAGAGAGGAGTGGGAAGGCTTTCACCAGCTCTGAGAGCTCATGCTGAGGATGGTCCAAGCCAGAAGGAACCAACTCGCTGTCCTAGAGTTCTTAGGAATTGCCACACGGCCATGTAAATGTCAGTGTGAGACCCGAGGCAGAGCATCACTTGCTCAGCTGGAAGTCATGCTGGCATCTGACTTGCTTTGGGGTTTGCTCTGTGAACCTGTGAAAGCCTTCAGTCACAAGCCTCCATAATTAACACAGGAAGATATCTCAATATAATTCAGAAATGAAGCTGGAAGCAATGGCCCACACCTGTGATCCCAGCTACTTGGGGGGCCGAGGCAGGAGGATGTAAGTTTGAGGCCAGCCTTAGCAACTCAGACCCTGTCTCAAAGTAAGTAAATAAATAAAATAGGGCTAGGGTGTAACTGGGTGGTGGAGCACTTGGCTAGCATGCACAAGGCCCTGGGTTCCATCCCCAGCACTGAAAAATGAAAACCAAAAGAATAAATAGGAGGAGGTTGGAACAGGGTGTGAGAGAAAAAAACATATCTTCATAGCCTCCTTCAGACTCCCTGCCAGGCCTCTTAGAGTTTTTCTTCAGTTTTCCTCTCAGTAGGGCAAGGTTTAGAATGGATAGTCTCTGCACTTTGCTATACTGTCCACTGGTGTGCTGTGGCCGAGGAGCTGTGTGGTGAGAGCAGCCCTTCATTCACAAGAAACCTTGTTGCAAATCCTTACCCATGAGGTGGTGGCTCCTTGTGAGAGAAAGGCTTAAATCGTGGATGGCCACAGTATGACGTGCACCACCAGAGACTGCATGAGCTCTTGGTTCTTACAAACAAGCCCCTCATTCATCTGGTCTTAACTCCCAGCATTCGTGCCTCCTGATTCCATGCACTTGTTGATTTTCTTTATTTTCTGAGTGGCAGGATGGTCAGTCACCTTTGTACCAGTCCAGCTGGCTCCTCCCATTCCTGTTCCTGGGGCACGTTAGTCCCATGCAGAGGGGTACTTTCCAGGCCCCCCAGTACTTGTCTAGGGGTTGAATGGTAGATAAAACAGCTAAGGCACTTTGCGATGCACCCAGGAGAGCACACACACAGGGAACTCGTTGTCTGGTTGTGTGTGGGTCAGAGAAGTTGGCTGCAGGATAACATGCTTGTGTTGTAGCAGGTTTGCGTGGGTTCCACGGTTATCCAAGCATGGCAACTTGAAATTACTCTTCTGGGACTTTCTTTGAGTTGGCTTTCAAATGGCATGAAATAACCAGCATCAGGTTGGTAAGCATGCTGTATGAGAAGCACCAGTCCTCACTTCCTCCCATGAGCCTCTCAGCCTTCTCAGAGGCCACATTAGTCCTTCAGTTTTCAGTCATGGGGCCGTTTTCTCCTGTGGTGCTATAGGCACATGTTCTGTGAGTTAAAAGCTCTGTTTTGGGGGGCAGGGGGGGGGAAGTTGCATCATTTTCTCTTCTTTGGGGAAGAGCATTGACTCTGGAAGATGCCAGCCCCCCTTCTCTCTAGGATGCTGTGCCATGGCTGTGTGTGCACTGAGCTCCTGAGTACAAGCAAGTTGTGTAAAGCCCTCTAAAAATATCTTGGCTCTTGAGGAGGGGGTCTTCTTTACAGGCCTGGGGACCTGGTCCCCAGTGTGTCCCAAAAGCAGGAGTGATGCGTTTCCCTGGATAATGGACACCCTGGGGCTTGTTCTCTCCAGCTCTTTCCACAGTCTTCTTGTGTGTTCAGTGCAGGGACCTCCCATGAGCCTGCTGTGGTGAGGGCAGGAGGCTCAGGAGACACTGCCTTGCATCACAGCCACTCACCACTGGGTCCCCAGAGAAGGGCCCCCACGTGACCATGTCATGGGCCCTGCCCCTGAGCAGGGAAGGAGCTTACTGACTAGTGTAGGAAACACACATGAAAACAGTTCTTAAAAGTTAGCCTGACCTTGTTTTGTTGGCCATTTTTAACTCAGTAAAAATTTTAAGGACTGCCTTCCAGAGCATTTGGTTCAGCATTAATTGAGATAGAATATGTTTTCACACTCACAGTTCTGTCTTTTTGATTGGGTTGCACTAGTGGACAGGTCAGGTCACAAGGGTTCTGCTCTTGCAGAGCAGTCAGTTGGAAGAGAGGGGTGGGAGTGGGACCAGCAGTGACCGTCCTCTGGGCAGCCTTCCTGACTGCTCTCCAGTTGGTAGACTCATGGAGAAGGTAGAAAAGGAACCAGCCAAGCAACCTGCAGAGACGCTAGGAAGGGTATTGTTGGTGGGTAGAATGGAGAGTGCTAGGAAGTTTCCTCCCACAGCTAGCCACGCAGCCCTGGGCGTGAGGTGGGAAGAGGGCAGGGTGTCACAGTAGTCCTCCCTGGAGACTGATCCCGTGCACTTCATGTTGAAAAATTAAGAAATCACTGAGGGAACAAAATATGACATGGAGCTGGAATGGTGAAGGAAAGCTCCGGAGCGGTGGGCGTGGTGTGGAGGGCACAGCCTGGAGCGGTGCCCTTGGTGTCCGCATGTCTTGGCTTTGTACTTCCTGATGCTTTCCGTTACGTAGCAGCTTCCCATACCCTCGCCAGCATTTTGTGAGTTTGTTCCATTGATCTGGTGTTTTTTGTTTCAATTTAAGAGAATATCTGTTGAACTCTATAAATTCATTTTAAGAATCTTTTATTCCTAAAATACTACTTACAATTGTCTTGTCAACATCAGCGACCTCAGATTAATTCTGTCTCCAGAAAACCGGGAAAAGGTAAAAACTGCCTAATATATAGGTTCTTCTGATCTTAACCAGTATTTAAACCAGTATTTAAACCAATCTTATTTAATTGCATTTTTTTTTAACCACCAAAGAATTGAGACCACCAAGAATCGATACCAGCAACAGACTACTGATCTCCAAATGTGTCCACATCTGGCCCCCAGAACCTGTGAATATGTTTATACCTGCAAAAGAGACATTCAGAAATAACCAGGTCTTGGGATCTGGGACTAGGAAGATTATCCAGGACATTCTGAGTGGGTAAGTGTGAGGAGGATCCCGTCTGTGCTCGCAGAAGGGTGATAGGAGATGAGTGAAGAGATGTTGCGTTGTGGTGCGAAGATGGAGGAGGAGCCAGGCGTGGTGGTGCTTACCTGTAATCCCAGCAGCTCTGGAGGCTGAGGCAGGAGGATTGCAAGTTTGAGGCCAACCTCAGCAACTTAGTGAGGTCCTAAGCAATTTGGCAAGACCTTGTCTCAAAATAAAAAATTTAAAGGGCTGGGGATGTAGCTGGGTGGTTAAGCACCCCTGTGTTCAATCCCCAGTACCAAAGAAAGAAAAAGATAGAAGAGGGGGCACCCAGCCAAGGCATTCAGGAAGTTCCAGGAGCTGGGAAAAGGGATGCTTTCTCTGCAGAAGCCATTCATTTTTAGAAGAGGAAAAGAATGGAAAATCTGGTGCAGAGCATGGTTTTTCTGTTCAGGGTTCATATGGGATGGGAGCTGGCCTGGCCTGCCCTCTTGTAAACCTCCTCTAGTGGATTCCATTGCTTTAAACAAATACACACAGTATTTCCTTCCTTTTTCAATGTTAAGTTTGCTATAGAGTGATGCCCAAATCCACTAGAAAAACATGGCTGCAGTCACCTTCTGAAGTGGACCTCTCGCTCTGGAGGGTCCAACCAGAGGGAAGAGTGGTGGTTAGGTGCATCTGTCCTCACCTGTGGGGAGAGCGGCCAGAGGCAGGCCCTCTGGGTGGACATTTGTCTTTGGTCCTATGGGTGCGACTTTGGCTCACTGCTCAGGCCAATTCCAGGGGTGGCGTATGGAAGGGTCAAGCGAGTGTGGGTGTTGGCTGCCTGTGCACAGGTCCACATGCTGCCAGTTGGTTTCAATGGCCCTGCATGGCAGCAACCAGCACAGCCCTGTTAGCACCTCTCTCCTTTCTGTTGGGCCAAGGAGACCTGACCACAGCTCTGTATAGTGATAAGATGGGGGTGTTTTAAGCCACTAAATATTTGGCAATTTGTACAGCAGCAACAGAAATTTTATTATGCCTCCCAATATTTAAATGTGGAAAATGTATAATAAAATTTATTCAAACACACATAATTGGTCTGTATTAGATGAGATTACCAAGTGTGTTACAGTATTTATAAGCATTTTCAATCATGGATGCAGATACGGAAAACCAAACTGAAATAATTAGAAACAAAATTAAATCCAATAACTTTTTAGACTCTGAAGAACTTTTCCTTCAGAAATGAATTAAATGCTTAGTATTGGTTGGTGAAATATGGGGACATTCCCCACCTGATTAGGAGCAGGACAGCCATAGCAACACCTCCACATCAACCCACTAGATTCCCATGGGGGTCAGCCTGGCATAATTCAAGATGTTGTGTTCATGCTGAAAAACACCGTGGTGGGGCTGGGATTGTGTCTCAGTGGTAGAGTAGAGCACTCACCTTGCATGTGTGAGGCTAGGTTTGATCCTCAGCACCACATACAAATTAAAGGCATTTTTTTGTTGTTGTTTTTGTTTGTTTTTTGGTACCAGGGACTGAACTCAGGGGCCACCTCGCCAACCCTATTTTGTGTTTTATGTAGAGACAGGGTCTCACTGAGTTACTTAGCACCTCGCCATTGCTGAGGCTGGCTTTGAACTTGCGATCCTCCTGTCTCAGACTCCCAAAAAACTGGGATTACAAGCATGTGTAACTGGCTTAAATAAAGGTATTATGTCCATCTAAACAAAAAAAAAAAAATTTTTTTTTTAAGCCAACTTGGTGGTTTACTTGAGGAGTGCTACATGAACATCGGGCTTGTCAGGCACAGAGATGTGCTAGACATCATCAAGCAGCAGGCTTCCTGGGTAGGAAAGTTGCTGTCTCAAAAACAAAGGTCTAGCAGGGCCATCATGTGCCTGTCAGTCTCTGTCTGACAGAGATAAGGCTTGAGACTCACAGGTAAGAACCACTCAGTTACAGCTGACCACATGAGTTTTATGAAGAAACGGGGATCTAAAGTGCTTTCTGGCTGGGTGTGGTGGCCCAAGCCTGTAATCCCAGCACTGTGGGAAGCTGAGACAGGAGAATCACGAGTTCAAAGCCAGCCTCAGCAATGGCGAGGCACTAAGCAACTCAGTGAGACCCTGTCTCTACATAAAACACAAAATAGGGCTGGGGATGTGGCTTAGTGGTCGAGCGCCCCTGAGTTCAATCCCCAGTGCCAAAAAATATAAAGTGCCTTCTGCTCCCAGAAAGGGAAAAGTGAACTTGCCCTTCACTGAGGGCCTTGGGAGAGTTTTCATATGGAACAAAACCAGTGTGGCTGGAGAAGGGGAGAGAGAGGAGAGATTTAGCACTTGGGGGACAGAGAATGAGAACAAGGCATTAAAAAATCCAGTGTAGCTCAGTGGTAGAGCACTTGCTCAGCTCACATGAATATATTGAGAAATTTAAAACCATTATTTAATTAGTTTCTTAGTCTTTTAACAGTATTTACTTTTGCATCACAGTTGAGGGTCTCTACATGGGAACAGAACTGACTTGTTTCTGTGTGGCAGAAGTGCTGTTCCCTCAACAAATGCAGAGGTCACAGATCCCCTTCCATAAAGTATGTTCCTCTAGGAGAGATGCAAGGTCACACAGTAGGCACTGGTCCCCCACTCAGTGCCTTACCACTCCAACATGTTCGCAGCCTGAAGCCTCAGAGTGGATGCTGTGAGGCTCAGGCAAGTGGTGGGGGGATGGCAGGGAGGCACCTGCACACATCTCACACAGGCAGAGGCAAATGGGAGGTGTGGGCTGTCGCACACGGTGGTTTGGAACAAACTTTGAAGAGCATTGGCAGACCCATAGTGGAACAGCCACTGGTCCCAATGTGGTCACAGGGAATGGAAGATTTTTTCTTCAGTGTTCTCCCTGTTCCTTGGGCTTGCACAGGAGACTGTACTAGACTGGATTTGGTTGCCTCTGTCCTCCTTAGGCCCCCGAAGCCCAGAAGCCATCACAAGGCAGCTGTTCAAGAAAGAACGAGGGCCACTCAGCCCACCCTGAGGATGCTTCTGCAGGTGTGAGCTGCTGGTAAAGCATAGCCTTGCACCCACAATTCCAGCAGAGCAAACCGGCCTTCCCAGGTTGTTCCCCCTTCTTTCCTTGGGCCCATAGTTCAGAGGCTCACAAAAGGCTCTTGGAAGAGCAAGGCCACCATAACAAAGAAGCACTCTGGCAGTGTGAACAACAGAGGCCTGCCCTTTCCCAGCTTTTTTTTTTTTTGGTACTGGGGATTGAACTCAGGGGCACTCGACCACTGAGCCACATCCCCAGCCCTATTTTGTGTTTTTTGTAGAGACGGGGTCTCACTGAGTCGCTTAGCGCCTCGCCATTTCTGAGGCTGGCTTTGAACTCGCGATTCTCCTGTCTCAGCCTCCCTAAGTGCTGGGATTACAGGCTTGAGCCACCGCGCCCGGCTCTTTCCCAGCTTTGAAGGTGGAAGTCAGATCAGGTATGGGCATGGTTGGCTTTGTGTAGACCTCTCCCCTTGGTTTGTAGAAGGCATCTTCCTTGTGTCTTCTCTGTCTTAATCTCTTCTTATAAAAGACACCAATTAGTGCTTGCTTTGACAGCACATACACTAAAATTGGCATGATCCAGAAAAGATCAGCATGGCCCCTGCTCAAGGATGACACTCAAATTTGTGAAGTGTTTCATATTAAAAAACAAAACAGGGGGGCTGGGATTGTAGCTCAGTGGTAGAGCGCTTGCCTCGCATGCGTGAGGCCCTGGGTTCGATCCTCAGCGCCACATACACAGCAATAAAATAAAGACATTGTGTCCATCTACAACTAAAAAAAAAAAAAAAAAACAAAAAACAGGGGCTGGGATTGTGGCTCAGTGGTAGAGTGCTTGCCTTGCATGCATGAGGCACTGGGTTTGATCCTCAGCACCACATAAAAATAAATCAGTAAATATAGTGTGTCCACCTACAACAAAAAATATTTAAAAAAAAAAAAACACCAGTTAGATTGGATTAGGGCCCACTCATTTCACCTTAATTTTACTTTACCTTTTTACCTCTAAATCAGCCACATTTTGAAATCCTTCAGGTTAGAGTTTCCACTTATGTATTTTGAAAGGACAAAATTCTGCAAATAATGAGACAAAGTGGAAGGGTGAGCCAGGAGTTCTAGGGCCAGAGAGCCCTGGGAGGTGCTTGGTGAACAGCCCAAAGGTAGAAACCAATCTTGGAAACTCTTGCCTTCTGGCCATGGCAGGAAATGACTTCTGCTTCCTGCTGTAAAAAGAAGAGGGGATTCAGGGCAGAGTTGGGGATGGCTTGGGGTTGACCCAACTACTCAGCTGAGGAAGCAGTCTCCTGAGCTGGACTTAGTGAGTTGGGTAACCAAGAAAGCCTTATGGGGGCCAAATGTACTGGAATATGGAGATGGCCATGGTAATTAATTTCAGGGTCTGAACTGAGATCTATGGTCAGCCTAGAATTTGCCCATAAAATGGTATGGGGAGGTCAGGGACCAAATAAATATTTCAGACTATGGAGCTACTCTAGGTGCTAATATGAGACTAGGGATAGTAGAAATATAACTCAACATTATAAATGTTATATATGCTAAACCCAAGGCCAACATCATTCTAAATGGAGAAAAATTTGAAAACATTCCCTCTAAAAACTCAAACAAGCCAGGGATGCCCTCTTTCACCACTCCTATTCAACATAGTCCTTGAAACCCTAGACAGAGTAATTAGGCAAAAGAAAGAAAGGGATACGAATATGAAGAGATCAAACTATCCCTATCTGTCAACGACATGATTGTATATTTAGAAGACCCAAAAAATTCCACCAGAAAGCTTCTAGACCTCATAAATGAATTCAGCAAAGTAACAGGAAATGAAATCAACACCCATAAATCCGTTGCATTCCTATGCACCAATGACGAATCCGCTGCAAGAAATCAGGAAAACAATCCCATTAAAAATAGCCTCAAAACATAAAATATTTGAAAATCAATCAACAGAAGGAGTGAAACATCTACAATGAAAACTACAGAACACTGAAGAAAAATTGAAAAGACCTTAGAAATTGTCCATGTTCTCCT
>PVHX01021577.1:16040-29536 GCA_004024805.1 Geosciurus inauris
CGCTTGTAATCCCAGCACTTAGGGAGGCTGAGACAGGAGAATCGCGAGTTCAAAGCCAGCCTCAGCAAGGGCGAGGCACTAAGCAACTCAGTGAGACCCTGTCTCTACATAAAACACAAAATAGGGCTGGGGATGTGACTCAGGGGTCGAGTGCCCCTGAGTTCAATCCCCGGTACCAAAAAAAAAAAAAAAAAAAAAAGAAATTGTCCATGTTCTTGGATAGGCAGAATTGGAAAAATAGAAAAGTGACACATCACAATACCAGAATTTATATTACAGAGCTATAGTAACAAAAATGACATGCAATTGGCACAAAAACAGACATGAAGACCAATGGGACAGAAGACACAGAAACAAACCCACATAAATACCGTTATCTCTTACTAAACAAAGGCACCATGAACGTACATTGGAGAAAAGATAGCCTCTTCAACAGATGGTGCTGGGAAAACTGGAAATCCATATGTAGTAGAGTGAAATTGAACCTCTGTCTCTCACCCTGCACAAAACTCAAAGTGGATCAAGCATGTAGGCATTAGACCAGAAACTCTGCACCTACTAGAAGAAAAAGTAGGCCCAAATCTTCATGTTGGCTTAGGAACAGAATTCCTCAATAAGACTCCTTTAAGCACAAGAAGTAAAATCAAGCCAGGTGCGGTGGCTCAAGCCTGTAGTCCCAGCACTTTGGGAGGCTGAGACAGGAGAGTCGTGAGTTCAAAGCCAGCCTCAGCAACGGCGAGGCACTAAACTCAGTGAGACCCTGTCTCTACATAAAACACAAAATAGGGCTGAGGATGTGGCTCAGTGGTCGAGTGCCCCTGAGTTCAATCCCCAGTACCAAAAAAAAAGGAGTAAAATCAAGAATTAATAAATGGGATGGTATCAAACTAAGGAACTTCTTCCCAGCAAAGGAAACAAGAACACTACAAGAGAACCTACAGAATGGGAGAAAATCTTTTGCCACCATCACCTCATATAGAGCATTAATGTCCAGGGTATGCAAAGAACTAAAAAAAAAAAAAAATCCCCCAAATAATAAATGGGCTAAGGAACAGGCACTTCACAGAAGAAAAATGAATGGTCAAAACATATATGAAAAATAGGTTCAACATCTCTGGTAATTAGAGAAATGCAAATCAAAACTACACTGAGAAGTCCATCTCACTCCAGTCAAAATGGCAATTATCAAAAATACAAGTAACAATAAATGTTAGCAAGGATGTGGGGAAAAGCTTCACTTAATACAGTGCTGGTGGGACTGCAAATTGGTGAAAGCACTCTGGAAAGCAGTATGGGGATTCCTCAGAAAACTTGGAATGGAACCACCATTTGACCCAGTTATCCCAATCCTCAGTCTATACCGAAAGGACTTAAAATCAGCATAGTACAGTGACACACTTCAATGTTTATCACAGCTCAATTCACAATAGTCAAGCTATGGAACCAACCTAGGTGCCCTTCAACAGATGAATGGATAAAGAAAATGGGGTGTAGCCGGGCACAGTGGTGCAAGCTGAGGGGGAGGCTGAGACAGGAGAATCACGAGTTCAAAGCCAGCCTCAGTAACAGCAAGGTGCTAAGCAACTCAGTGAGACCCTGTCTCTACATAAAACACAAAACAGGGCTGGGGATGTGGCTTAGTGGTTGAGTGCCGCTGAGTTCAATCTCCAGTACCAAAAAAAAAAGTTATAACATTTGCCAGCAAATGGATGGAACTGAAAAATATCAGGGTAATTGAATAAGCCAGTCCCAAAAAACCAAAGGCACAGTGTATTTTATATAATTCCCATCCATACAGTAATTTTCTAACATTCCCCAAGTAATGATATAATACAAAATTATAGAAATCAAACAAAGCAGAAAATGAAGACAAAGAGTAAAAGTGCTTTATACCAAAAGAGAAGGTAAGTCAATAGCATAGAACAGGAAGTACAACCATCATGCACATGCACATGGGCATCTGTGAGTGCAGTTTTTTGGGAATTATTTATTACAGAGCATTAAAATGTTAGGACCAATAGTTCCAAAAAATGGAGATAAATTTTATCAGATCATTAATTAGAACTAAACAACTAACACTATCCAAAATGTGAAGGACATCATATCTCCTAATTAAAAACAATGGAGTACCAGGGCGTAGTGGCACATGCTTGTAATCCAGCATTTTGGGAGGCTGAGACAGGAGGATTTCAAGTTCAAAGCCAGCCTCAGCAATGGCGAGGCACTAAACAACTCAGTGAGACCCTGTCTCTAAGTAAAAAATACAAAATAGGGCTGGGTATGTGGCTCAGTGGCTGAGTACCCCTTAGTTCAATCCTTGGTACCAAAAAATAAAATAAAAGTAATGGAGTGTGTTTTATTTGGAGCTGAGAAAACTATCACTACTCATGGATAAAATCATGTCATAACAATGAAACAGTTATATGCAGAAATCATACTGTACAACTTAAAACTAACCCTGAGTTTTCACCAAATGGGACATGTAAGAGGATAACTTCCGCAACAGTGTGAATCCAGTCACGAGAGGGAGACACTTGTGACCAAGGACTTGACACAGCCCGATGCACTTAGATTTTTATGGTTGTCTCAGAAATGAACATAAAAAGTCCAACAAAATTGAAAGTAGAGTTGTACTGTTTCAACCCTAGTATAGGGTTTACTCGCCAAAATATTATTGTGGGTCAAAATACTGTCATACAAAATTTATATTTTTCTTTTTCTTTTTTTTTTTTTGGTGCCAGGGATTGAACTCAGGGGCACTCAACCGAGCCACATCCCCAGCCCTATTTTGTGTTTTATGTAGAGACAGGGTCTCACTGAGTTGCTTAGCACCTCGCCGTTGCTGAGGCTGGCTTTGAACTCGTGATTCTCCTGTCTCAGCCTCCCTAAGTGCTGGGATTACAGGCTTGACACACCACGCCCGGCTACATTTTTCTTATCACAAATCATAATATTGAGAAGTTAGGGCTCATTAAGATGGCCTTAGAGTTAGAAAATATTTTGTTCTTTTTTTGAGTACAGAATATATACAAGCCTATATCATATTTTTCTTTAAACTTACCTGGTTTGATTCACCCCTCTTTATTCTAAAATAAGTCATTTTTTAAAATAATTTAAACATTTTTTCAAGGTAGTAAATTATGGACTAGGAGAAGTAATATCCACATTTTTTTTTTTTGCAGTCTTGGTTCTTTTCATCTTGATAGATTACATAACACATGTCATTAAAATCTGAAGGAAGAAAATAGGACTAGGATGAACACAGATCAGCCTGGGGTACAGCAGTCCTGGCTGGGGAGAGCTGGTCCAGCTGGAGTGCTCATGCTGCCAGGATATCCAGCAGGACCTTGGGCAGCAGGTGCACCACGGGGCCACTAATAATGGGTCCTGCAGAATGAGGCTCAAGCTCACAAACTACTTGCACATAGAGGAAAATCAGCCTTCAAGGATGCGAACAGTGTCCCTTCCCTGAGGTGTGGACTCGCTAAGGGAGAAGGGGGGTACTTTACCACTGTGATTATTCAATGTAGTTCACCTGTGAGCTCTTTCAAAATACCCATGACAATTGTAATTTTATAATACCATTTAAGGATGAAGTGAGAAAATAGGAAATCACTAGTGTAATGAAATAGTTACAGAAATACAACTACAAGCAAATGAGGAGATGGGACTCAGGAAAAGATGGAGTGGCATGTCAAGAGGGCTTACAAAGCAAAGTGCGGAGACATGCAGGTCTGCAGACTTGCCATGGGGGCTTAGCATCTGCAGGAGCCTGAAGACTGGTATTCCTGGCACTGAGAAGGGCGCTGATTGCTCTGGGCCCTGAGACTCACACTGAGTCACAGGACATAGGACCTCATCATGTCTCTGATCTGGGGTTCTGTGGAGACACAGGAGGAGCCTCCTGTTGCACAGTGGAGGCTGGACCTGGTCCTCATAAAGGTGTCTACCCAGATTTTGGTTTCTGTATAAAAGAGCAATCTTCTAAATGAGATGTGTCATTGAGGTGAAACCACTGGACAGCTGAGAGATACTTGGCAGATAACTGACACAGGAATGGATCCACTATTGCGACAGCAGAGGCCCTTGGAGGGTAGAGTATGGATTAGTGTGAGAATGAGGAGTCTGGCCCCTTTAAAATCTAGCTAAATCTGTTACCTTTGTATTTTGAGACTTAAGATCCTCATCATTCTTGTTTCCTTATGCCCACATTTTTCCATATTTGTCCTTACAAAACGTTTTCACTTCAAAACCAGGAGACAAATGAGCCCGTTACTGGTCACAGGGGATGTGGTCAACAGCATTCCATGGATGATAGAAAACTAGATGCACATTGTTAACGACTTCATTGGGCACAGCTTGCCCTGCACAGAACAGTCACACAACAAGCAGAAAACAGCAACAGGCACATCCACACACCTGCAGCCGCTCCCACACAGGTGCTCCACATCTGCTCCGAGTGGGAGCTCACCCTCTTCATCTCCTTATTTGAAGCACACCTGCATCCTGAGGCCTTCAGCCTGAGCCTTGTTGTGGACCATGTGTTTAGTGAGAGAAAAGTGAGTTTCTGGAAGAACCTGAGAGGAGAAAGGGG
Organism: Geosciurus inauris; assembly: GCA_004024805.1. Classification (NCBI taxonomy): domain Eukaryota; kingdom Metazoa; phylum Chordata; class Mammalia; order Rodentia; family Sciuridae; genus Geosciurus; species Geosciurus inauris. The sequence goes on from PVHX01021577.1 coordinate 20,635, forward strand.
AGATGCAAGGCAGCCCTAAGGAGAGCTCACCAGAGTGGCCACATGCTTCTGCCACCTTGGCGTGTGCTCCTTGTGTTTGGGCATCTATCAATCCTTTGTCTATCATCTATGTATCATCTATCACCTGTCATCTGTGATCACCTATGTATCGTCTGTCACCTGTCATCTGTGATCACCATCTGTCACCTGTCATCTGTGATCACCTATGTATCGTCTGTCACCTGTCATCTGTGATCACCATCTGTCACCTGTCATCTGTGATCACCTATGTATCGTCTGTCACCTGTCATCTGTGATCACCTATGTATCGTCTATCACCTGTCATCTGTGATCATCTATGTATCACCCTTTATATAACAGCTATCATCCACCATCCATGTGTCGTCTATCACATATCTGTCATCTGTCTCCCTGTTATCTACCTAAGGCTTTTGTTTCCAATCTCAGAAAGCCAAAACATTTTTAAGACTAGTTAATCTTGGGTTTCCTGAGATGAACACTTCCTAAGAATCTGATACTTCCCTACGAGGAAAAGCTACTTACCACACGTGGATTTCCTCCCAGGACAGGGATGCAGAGGCAGCATGTGTTGAGTGTGTGGGCGAGACATGTGAACCTCAGATAAAGTTCTAGGACTGTAAGACCTCACCTCCTTCCTTGGAGTGATTATCATGTCACCTGGGAGGGCAGAGGGAACTGCAGATGATCTCTGAGGGGCATTTGGGATTGTGCAGAGCACTGACAGCTATCAGAAGTGCTTAGTATCCATTGGAAGTGGCAGAAACTGATAGCACTTGTTTTTTAAACAATCAAAATTCCAGAGGCACATGAGAAGAGGACCCTGAGATCTAAAGACTAGATAAGGATGCTGATCAATTTCCTACAGGGTCTTCTTAGTTGATGTGAACACTTTTTCCCAAAGTATCTGAGGAAATGGTAGTGGCATCCACTGAGGCAGCTGCCTTGCAAGATTCAACCAATTCTTCTCAGTCACAACTTCCCTTTGTACCTCTAGGTCTACAACTAGATGCAACTCCCAGCTGGCCCTGAAAGGTGAGGGACAAGTGAGCTAGTGGAGACTTGAACCACATTCTGAAGAATGATTTTTCTAATTTATACAGACATAAATCCTGAGAACATATATGGGAATGGATATTAAGGGATGGGACAGTGATGGGTAGAACATGAATCAGGCTGAATTCATTGATCTTTTTCCACTAAGCAAAGATAATGCCTTTGATATTGCAGCTTGGGGGACCAAAAAAAGCTCTCATGATTCATTTGGTTAGCTGGCAGAAGCATGGAGCATGGGTGGCCTATAGTAAGTGAGGTCTGCTGTGGGTGTACTGGGAACAGGGTACAATGGCTGTGGCAACTTGGATATTAGGGTGGATTTACCATTTCAGATCTTTCCCTCACCCTGGGAGGTCAGAGAACATGCCTTTCACCATGTCTGTGAGAAATAACTTTGTGAGAGGGAGCTTTGAGCTTGTCCTTGATAGTTCAAAACACATACCAGCAACGACTGCCTCTGACCTGGGAACCCACATGCAATGTAGGAAACTGGATGCAAGGTGGTAAGGACCAGCTGGTGGCACTCAGTCGCCAAAAGCAAGATGCAGTTAGTGACTTTAGAGGATGCAGACTCAAAGGGGCAAACAGGGGGCTGAGCTGTAGCTCAGTGGTAGAGCGCTTGCCTTGCATGCATGAGGCACTGGGTTCGAACCTCAGCACCACATAAAAATAAAGGTTTTGTGTCCATCTACAACTAAAAAAAAAAATTAAAAAAAAAAAGAGGCAAACAGAATGGTCTGATTCCTGGTGACTGTGGTTGGCTAGTTAATCATGGGATTCCTAGACATGAAAAAGATGAGAAGTCTACTAAATTGTCACCACATCTGTGTAAGTGGATGAATTCTTGGTTAAGTGAACAGTCAAACCTGAATCATAAATGCATCTCCCCTCTCAGTTCCCCAGTTGAGTCAATCTACAGAACTGGAATCCCTTGAATGAGGCATTGTCCCTTAATACAGGACAAAAATTGACACTGTTAACATGTTCCCCAGTCTCATGGTCTTTCACTAGGATAACTCTTGGGGACCCCCAGACAGTGGTCCTGAACTGATTCCCATTAGAGTGGGAGCTTATGCAGATCAGATGTCCCCTGGGGTGAACAGCCAGCACTTGGAAGGTGATTACGTTGGACCACCTCTGTCATGGAAAGGGATAATATTTTGGTCTTGCTGGAATAAATACTGTGGATTTAGATTTGCTTTCCTTGAACATAGTGCATCTGCCATCAGTGGATGTATGTAATGCCTGGTCCACCATCACAGCATTCCACACACTGCTTCTAAGGAACTCAGTTCACAGCCAATGAAAGGTGGCAACAGGCCCATGCACATGGAATTCATAGATCTTACCATGTTCCCCACCAGCCTGGCACAGCTGGCTTACCAGGTTGAGTGGGTTTTGAAGACTCAGTTATAGCACCAGTTAGGGGGCAATGCCTTGCAGGTTTCCCAAGGGGCTGCACATGCTCTGGACTGGTGTCCAAGAAATGGTGGTGTTTGTTTCAAAGCCAGAACTCAATGGTCCAGGAATCGAGAGGTGGAAATGTGAGTGCCACCAATCATCATTATCCCTACTGATCTACAAGTGAAATGTTTGATTCCTGTCCCTGTGATCTCGTGTACTCCTGGTTTAGAGGTCGTAGTTGAAAGAGAGGTACTTCCATGAAGAGATATAATGATTTATTGCACTGGGAATTAAGACTGCCACCCAGCCGTGGACTGGGGTGTGGCCCAAACATAGAGTTCTTGCCTTACCATGTGCCAGACTCAGGATTTGATCACCAGTATGGAAAATAAAAATGGCTGATTCTTCTGTAAGAAAGTCACAAAAATTAGACAAATTAAAGCCAAGTTAAAGACTTTCATTCAAAATTGTACAGAAAGTTTTGAAGACATTAGACTTCTATAATGAAAAAGTTTTAGACACTATAATTAGGCAATAAAAATAAATAAAATTGCCAGAATTGGTAAGCATGAAGCAAAAGTATTTTTTAAAATTTTTTTTAGCTGTTGATGGATCTTTATTTTATTCATTTATTATTTATATGTGGTGCTGAGGATCGAACCCAGTGCCTCACACATGCTAGGCAAATGCTCTACCACTGAACTACAGCCCCAGCCCAGCAAAAGTATTTTATAGAGAAAATTCTCTGGGGTCTATAAAAACAACAAAAATTCCTAACAAACCTAAAAAGTAACTACTAGAATCGGTTTCTGAAGTTTGAAGAACATAAGATCCATTTAAAATAAATGACTGTTTCTATGCAATTAACAATTGAGAAATTATTACCTTTAAAAATTAGTATCTTGAGAAAAAAAACTGGGATTTGTTTTACTCAGATATGGTAAACCAACAGTCACCAACAGAAATGACTGTCCCAAAGGAAGTGTTTACTCAAAGATGCCAAAAAGAGAAGGAATTTCATGCCAAGAGAAGGGAGAGAAGAGCTCAGTCCAGGGCCTTGACTGGGGCTTCTGCAGGAATTGAAGGGCAGGGAAGGACAGGTGTGCCAAGTCTGAGATTGGATTGTTTGATAATTCTGGGCCATAGAGGTGACTCTGAGATGTCTGGAACCTGGGTCCTGAGGTGAGGCAGGGCAGAAATATTGGCTTGCCATAATTTAGACTGTTAGGAGATAGCCTCTGAATTGCTTGGTTTGTATATGAAAGTCACAATCCTGAGGAAGTAATTTGTTTTCTCTGGGAATTAGGCAGCCATAGAAGGGGCAATCCCCCTAAGACTGATAATATAGAAAACAAAATATAGTCAATGCAATGATATTTACAGTAGCATCAGGTATAGGAGATACTTGAGAGATATGTAAGATTTGGAAGACATATATGCAGATAACTAAGCCATGCAGACAATATGAGAAAAGGTATTTCATTATGGACTGAACATTTATTATGTCCTAAATTGATGCAAACATTGGATGCATCCTTCTTTTACACTTTAGATTTTCTACTTATGTCTAGGATTGTAGTCTAATTTTAAAAAAATATATATATGGATACACTTTACTTTACAACTGCTACATTTACATTCCTGTGTTTATGCCAGCATCTTCATGTCCTGAATGATGTATTCATACCAAGTCTTGAGTTAACGTCATGCACTCCAACTTCCTTCTTTCCCAAAGTTGTTTGGACTATCCTTGGTCCTCTGCATTTCCTTACCAATTTTAGATCCAGTTGTTAATTTCTACTCAAAGAGACTACTAGGATTTTGACTACTAATACATTCAACCTATGATCAATTTGGGGCACAATGAGTGTTCAATCCATACATGTATCTCTTATTTAGGTCTTAATTTTTGTTTGAAGTGTTTTAGTTTTCTGTGTATATGTTTTGCAAACCTCATATCTAAGAGTTTTTCATATCTGTTGTTTCTGTATTCATTACATTTTCTCATTTTCTGTATGTCAGTACTTATTTTCTATATTTTGCTCTGGTTTGAGGCTTTGGTCCAAGGGGGGACTGCCCTTCCAGGGCTGCCTAATATCTTTAAATCAGGTATACATACACCTCTTCACCAAAAGAATAATCAGTAAAGGAATAAATGAGCAAATTAGATTTCATCGTAATTAAGAACTTTCTTGGAAAACCAAATGAAATAAAGTGAATGGAAGCTGGGCACAGTGGCTCAAGCCTGTAATCCCAGCACTTAGGGAGGCTGAGACAGGAGAATCGCGAGTTCAAAGCCAGCCTCAGCAATGGCAAGGCGCTAAGCAACTCAGTGAGACCCTGTCTCTACATACAACACAAAATAGGGCTGGGGATGTGGCTCAGTGGTCGAGTGCCCCTGAGTTCAATTCCCGGTACCAAAAAAAAAAAAGTGAATGGAAAGACACTGGAAGAAGATATAGACATATAATACTTTTATCAAGATGCAGGAACAATCGAGTACAGTGGAGCACTCCTGTAATCCCAGCAGCTTGGGAGGCTGAGGCAGGAGGATCACGAGTTCAAAGCCAGTTTCAGCAATTTAGCAAGGCCCTAAGCAATTTAGCAAGACCCTGTCTCTAAAATATAAAAAGGGGACAGGATCTAGGGATGTGGCTCAGTCGTAAGCACCCCTGGGTTCAAACCCCAGTAGTTCTACCCCAAAATTTATATCTATGCCTTTCTGGAAAACCAGACTCTGGTGACACAGATGTAGATACATGGTTAGGGATTCGTCTCTTTTCTTTTTTTTTTTTTTTTTTTGGTACCAGGGATTGAACTCAGGGGCACTTGACCACTGAGCCACATTCCCAGCCCTATTTTGTGTTTTATGTACAGACAGGGTCTCACTGAGTTGCTTAGTGCCTCGTGATTCCTGAGGCTGGCTTTCAACTCGTGATTCTCCTGTCTCAGCCTCCCTAAGTGCTGGGATTACAGGCTTGAGCCACCGCGCCCGGCAGGGATTCATCTCTTAAGTGCAGGAGAGTCCTACCAGTGGCAGCAGATGGAAAGCAATGAAGACAATTCTCATCTGAGATACTTGGGCACCTGGATGAGCCACAAAGCCACACACCTGGACTCCAGGTCTGTTTCCCTTCAAGCCTTGCTTTCCTGCCTGTGCAGCAGTCAAACATCAGTCCAGCAGTGATTGGGTTTCACCAAACCTTTAGGTCATACGTAGTGATAAAAGACTGGCCACAGCAGAAGGAAAGGTCTAAAGAACCTAAGAATTCCTATGCATCCCCAAAGGGTAATGTCATGGTAACATGGACATATCTGGATGACCTAAGATGAGATGTTCTCTGTACTTGCTGCTATCTTCTCCAACCCCTACTTATCACACTAGATATCTGGACCAATTATTCTTACTTGGCCCCAGTGGCTCATCCAGCCAATAACACCTATCTGATTCTGCTCTTCAGGGAACAAAGCTACACTGAAAGAGTACTGGAAAATATGGAGCATCACTGAGAACAAAGGAACAATTCATAGGGATCACAGCACTGGAGTCTGTCATAAATGCCTCTTTTTAGTGAGGCTGCTGGACCTGCAAACACATCTGGCATCCACACCACACAACTAGGATCACACAACTCTGCAGTATTTTCTAGAAGGCCTTGGGAAGCAATGACAAGACAAACAGGACTAAGGACTACTTCTGGTATCATACTGTGCCCTTGGGGCACTTAAAGCTGGGACCCACAGACTGTTCATCCTTCATATCAACAGAACACAATTCTGTTCCAAACCTACACCACAAAACACAACCTCCCAGATTAAAGGCAGCTTAGGTAATAACAATAAGGTGTTTATTTGTGCATACATCACCACATGTGATATAGGCCACTTCCCTCTCGGGTGAAATGGAACAGGAAAAATTCCACAATGGCAAGCACACAGAAAAAATATGCATACAAAAGGTAAACCTCTGCAGGCCACCAGAACCCAGACTGCTCTTAACAAGTGAAGGGTCTTGCCTAGGCCCTGAACAGTTCAGCAGGATAGAAGAGGACCCTTCTAGGCTCACATTAACCATGGCTCCTTTCGGAATTTGGTGAGCACACACATCTGCATGCCCAAGCACATCAGGATGACTGATGAGGCACTGGGACATACCACAATGTAGTGTCTGTTGCAGTACTGGGTGGGTTAGAAAGTGCAAGTTAGGTCATAAAGCTTCCCAAGTACTTGGACCCTGTAGTGAATCTTCCAATTGTTGATCTTCAAAAGTATGGGATTCAACTTCTGTGTGATAGATCAGATGGAAGGTCTATTCTGTGAAAGGCTAGGACCTACCTCTTGCATGAATGTTTTGGTGCCTGACAAGGGAATATCTCTTGTTGAAGGCTTTCCCACATTCATTGCACTCATAGGGTTTTTCTCCTGTGTGGATCCTCTGGTGCTCAATGAGTTTGTTTTTGTAAATGAAGGACTTCCCACAAGCAGTACAGATAAAAGGCCTCTCTCCACTGTGAACTTTCTGGTGCTGAATAAGGCTGGTGCGATGTTGAAAGCATTTTCCACATTCACTGCACTCACAAGGCTTTTCTCCAGTGTGGGTCCTCTGGTGCTCAAGAAGTCTTTTTTTGTGGCTGAAGGCTTTCCCACACTCACTGCACTTGTATGTTTGTTCTCTGTTGTGAATTCTCTGGTGCTGAAGAAGTTTAGCCTCAATGTAGAAACCTTTCCCACATTCTCTGCATTGGTAAGGCTTTTCTCTAGTGTGGATTCTATGGTGCTTAAGAAGTGTTTGTTTGCAGATGAAGGTTTTCCCACACTCACTGCACTCATAAGCCCGTTCTCCTGTGTGAATCCTCTGATGCCGAATGTAGTCAGAAGACCGAATAAAGGACTTCCCACATTTAATGCACACATAAGGCTTTTCTCCAGTGTGGATTCTCTGATGCTCAAGAAGTCTTTTCTTGTGGATGAAGGCCTTCCCACATTCACTGCATTCATAGGGCCTTTCTCCAGTGTGGATTCTCTGATGATCAAGAAGTGACTGTTTGTAGATGAAGGATTTCCCACACTCACTACACTCATAAGCCCTTTCTCCACTATGAATTCTCTGATGTCGAAGGTGATCAGAAGACTGAATAAAAGATTTCCCACACTCAGTACACACAAAAGGTCTTTTTCCAACATGGATTCTCTGCTGGTGCCCAACAAATGTTTGTTTGTGACGGAATGATTTCCCACACGAGTTGCACACATATGGTTTTTCTCCATTATGGGTTCTCTGATGCTCAACAAGTGAATATTTTGAGCTCAGGGATTTTCCACATTCAACACACACATAGGACCTTTCTCCAGTGTGGATTCTCTGCTGATGCCCAATGAGGGTTTGTTTGTGGAGGAATGATTTCCCACATGTGTTGCACACATAAGGTTTTTCTCCATCATGGGTTCTCTGTTGCTCTTCAAGTAAGTATATGGAACTCAGAGATTTCCCACATTCATTATGTTCACTAGTTTTTTCTCCAGTATGAACTTTCTGATGTTCAATGGTGTGAACTTTCTCATTGAAAATTTGCTTGTATCTGCTATGTTTGTACTGCCGTGGCTGAGTATGAAAGGTCTCTCTGCTTCTCAGTGAACCTCCTCTGCCAAGGGCAGTCTGATGTTGCAGAAAGTCTAGACTGGCTAGGAAGTCATCCTCTACATCTTTGCATATGACAAGGCTGCCTGACCCAGGGACTCTGCACCTAAGCAAGGCTCTATTCTCTCCCCTTATGATGTGTTTCTTTCCACTGGGTTGCTTCTGGTTCTGTTTTAGTTTCAAAGTTAATGATAATTGTTTCCCACATGTCACACACATGTATGGTATCTGCCTGGGAAGTATTCCCTGGTGTCCAGTAAGGTGCAAAGTGTCTTTTGTGAACTGGATACACATCTCACAGGGATAAGCATTTGAGGTGGATGGACTTGGTGCTGGAGTCCTGGCCTGTGACACTCCTATGGAAAGATTCTGCCCAGTACAGGCCTCCTTATCTACTCCATGCCAACAACCTGAAAGCACAAGAATGTAGGTGAAAGGTAATTCTGGTGGGAGAGAACATCCCATCACTAATATTTGCATGACACAGCAAGAGAATCCCTAGGTTTGTTTCTAGGACAAAAGAGCTAGAGGAAGTCAAAGAAGATAAGGTTGATTGGTAGTGGGCCTCCAGGGGTCGAAATGTGGGAGAGAACCTACAACCATCAAGAAAACAGGGAACAGGTGTAGTTGTAGGAAGATAAGCAGGGTCTATACCTCCTTCCCATGTCAGTGATTCTCAGTGTGACCTGTCTGCTGGTAACAGGTGAGAAATGCACAAAAGTAGCCGTGCGCAGTGGCACAAGCCTGTAATCCGAGCACTTAGGGAGGCTGAGACAGGAGAATCGC
>PVHX01021578.1:0-15669 GCA_004024805.1 Geosciurus inauris
TTAAGTTTTTGTTTGGAAGATCTATCCAATGGTGAAAGAGCTGTGTTAAAGTCTCCAAGTATTACTGTGTTGTGGTCTATCTGATTCTTGTATTTGAGAAGGATTTGTTTGATATATGTAGAAGCTCCATTATTTGGGGCATAGATATTTATGATTGTTATGTCTTGTTGATGTATGATTCCCTTAAGAAGTATGAAATACCCTTCTTTATCTCTTTTCACCCTCTTTGGTTTGAAGTCCACTTTATTTGATATGAGGCTGGAAACTCCTACTTGTTGGCGGGGTCCATGTGAGTGATATGTTTTTTCCCAGCCTTTCACTTTCAGTCTGTAGATGTCTTTTCCTGTGAGATGAGTCTCTTGAAGACAGCATATTTTTGGGTCTTGTTTTTTAATCCAGTCTGTCAGTCTGTGTCTTTTAATTGGTGCATTTAGGCCATTTACATTCAGGGTTATTATTGAAATATGATTTGTAATTCTAGTCATTTTGGTTTGTTTTTGGTTTTTACCTTGAGTTGTTTTCTCTTTTGAATGGTCTTTCCTCTAGTGTAGTTCCTCTCTTTGTAAATTTTCATTGTTGGTTATCATTTCCTCCTCATGGAATATTTTGCCAAGAATGCTGTGTAGTGCGGGCTTTCTTGCTGTAAATTCTTTTAACTTTTGTTTATCATGGAACGTTTTTATTTCGTCATCAAATCTGAAGGTCAATTTTGCTAGATATAGGATTATTGGTTGGCATCCATTGTCTTTTAGGGCTTGGAAAATGTTATTCCATGATCTCCTGGCTTTTAGTATCTGGGTTGAAAAATCTGCTGAGATACAAATTGGTCTCCCCTTATATGTAATCTGGTTCCTCTCTCGCGTGGCCTTTAAAATTCTATCCTTATTCTGTATGTTGGGCATTTTCATTATAATGTGCCTTGGTGTAGATCTGTTGAAATTTTGTGCGTTTGGTGTCCTATAAGCCTCTTGTATTTGATTTTCCATTTCATTTTTCATACTTGGGAAATTTTCTGATATTATTTCATTGAAGAGAGTGTGCATTCCTTTGGTTTGAAATTCTGCACCTTCTTCTATCCCGATAAATCTTAGATTTGGTCTTTTGATGCTGTCCCCTATTTCTTGTATGTTCTGTTCATGATTTTTTACCATCTTCACTATATGATCAAATTTATTTTCAAGATTGTATATTTTGTCTTCATTATCTGAGGTTCTGTCTTCCAGGTGATCTAGTCTGCTGGTGATGCTTTCTATTGAGTTTTTTATTTGGTTAATTGTTTCCTTCATTTCAAGAATTTCTGATTGGGTTTTTTCAGGATTTCTAGCTCTTTCTTAAAGTAATCTTTTGCTACTTGTATTTGCTCTCTTATCTCTTTGTTCGAATGATCAATGGTTGCCTTTATTTGCTGTCCTATTTCTTTGTTGGATTGATCAATTTTTGCCTGTAATTGTTCACTTATGTCATTCTTTAGTTCACTGATCATTTTAATTATGTACATTCTCTATTCTTTCTCTGACATTTCATTAACTGTGCTGTCCATGGATTCTGTTACAGTGGTATCCACGTTTATTTGGGGCACTTTCTTCCCTTGTTTTTTCATGTTGATTGTGTATCTTCCTTTCTTGAAATACAAATCTGAGGTATTGCGGCTTCTATCCTATAATCTTGTATTGACACTCCGGATTACCTGTGTCTCACTTTGGAGCTACTTCTGTTCTCCCAGTGTACCCAGATGGGCACTGTTGTCACTAAAGTTGGTGGCGGAGATAGTGGACTACCTCTAGGGGGCAGTGGGAGTGGCTTTGGCTGGGCTCCTGATGTGGTCCCTGAGGGCTGTTTTGCCCCTCTCTTGGACTCCTGCTGGTGAACAGGAACTCTGGAGCGGAACTATAGGTGGGCTCAGGTCTCACTTAGGCAGGGTCACAAGCTAGAAAGTCTGTGTGTGACCCTTACGGTGAGTATAAGTTCCCCTGGGGCTGGAGGGTAGCAGGCTCTGGTCTGCCTTCAACTGGGCACTCTGGCTTTCCCTAAGGGTGATTTTGGGTCTTCTGTCTCGCCTGACCACAAGAACTCTGAGCGGAACTGAGGCAGGCCCAGAGCGCATTAGGTTGGGGCCTCTTCATGCTGGGGTCTCTGGAGGCCACTCTTACCCTGGGTGTGCCTTCCTCTGTGACTGGTAGCAATCAGACTCTGGTCAATCCTTAGTTGGACACCTGTGGAGTTTCCTGAGGGTGGATCTGGGCCCTCTGTAGCTCCTGCCAGACCCCGGGAACTCTGGAGCAGAACTGGCGCTGACCCAGGCTGCCCTTGGATGGGGCTGCCTCACACTGGTGTCTCTGTAGCGACTTTTGCCCTGAATTTGGGCTCCCCAATGGTTAGAGGTAGCAGACCCTGGTCTCCCTTTGGCTGGACAACCGTGGAGGTTCCTGAGGGCGGGTCAGGGTCCTTTGGGGCTCCTGCCGGTCCACAAGAATTCTGGAGCGGAACTGCGGCGGGCCCAAGCCGCCCTTGGGCGGGGCTGTCTCTGCTGCCGTCTTTGGGGTGACTCTTACCTTGAATTTGGCCTCCCCAGAGGCTAGTGGCTGGGGCCATGTGTCCACGGGAGCAACTGCTAGGGGCTCTGCATGGTTGGGTGGGCGCTGGAGCCAGGTACCCTGTGTACCTGGAGCCAGGTACCCGGGGCGAGCCCCGGGCTGGAGCCCAGAGACACCAGCCGCTGAGCTCCGCCGCTGCCCGCTGCTGCTTGCTACTAAGGTCACGCTGCTTGTCACATTGACTGCTGCCTGGTGGCCCTGCTTACACGCACAAGTGAAATTCCTGCAGGGGTAGCTGTAGGATGATGGTATTTCCAAAACTTCAATCTCTGGCTCTGGAGAAACTGACTGTGGCGTCCAACTAGGCCACCATCTTGCAACTGCCCCCCAGAAGTCTCAGTTTTTATAACCTAATTTTGAAAATGGTATCACCTCTGCTATGTTCTTTTGGTTAGATTTTTTTTTTTTTTGAGATTCAACACATAGTCAAGAGAAGGAATTACATAGGGTATGAACATCAGAAGAGGAAAATTATGGGCTGCTACAGAGAAACTTGTATGTGTCAGCTTGCGTGCATGCACACATACACATTGTTATGGACTGAATTGTGCCCCCCAAATTTACATGTTGAATTCCTAACCCCCCAGATACCTCAGAATATAACTGTATTTGGAGATAAAGTTTTAAAGAGGTGATTAAGTTAAAATGAAGTGGCTAGAGTGGACCCTAATTTGACTAGTGTTATAAGAAGAGGAAATCTGGACAACAGAGACAGTCACCAGGATGCTTGAGCATAGCAAAAGACTGTGTGAGGATACATAAAGAAGGTGGTTATCTGCAAGTCAAGGAGAGAGGCCTCATATGAAACCAAACCTGGTGCCTTGATCTTGGGCTTTTGGCCTCCAGAACTGTGAGAAGATGAATTTCATTTGGTAAAACCACCTAGTCTGTGGTATTTTGTGATGGCAACTTTAGCAAATTGATATGCATATACTTTTATAATATTTTTAAAGAAATGTTTTTCATAATGTTTAGATTTTACAATGATAATCAGAATGTATCTTCTTTTTTTCCCCTTTAAATCACAGGAACAGTGTTCCTTTAGTTGGGACTGGGGACCTTCCTTTCCTACCCAGGGAATCTGGAAGGATGTTAGAATTGAAGCCTATAATATTTGTCATCTGAATGACTTCACATTTGTCCCAATGTATGGTAAGTTTAGAATTGTAATTTCTTGTTTTTGTCTTCTCCTCTGTGTTATAAATATTGAGTTTGTAATATGAATATATATTTTGAGGGTCTTAATTTTTTAAAACACTTTGTGGCACAGCCAATTTTATAAATGTAAGAAGTAGATACAAACTGATTTGTCAGAAAAATTGACTATATAAAGCAGATATCTTTAGCATATTTTGCAAAACAAAAAAAGGAAGAAAAAAATGAAGAGCATCTCCAATGCCTCCTGGGCTATGTCTTTGTTGGAAGGATTGACTGTGTTGGCTTGTACTCCTTTTTGCTGCTCCTGAGGTCACTTTCAGTGTTATATTCTTGGTTTGCCCCAGTCACTAGACCAGTTTTTGTCACCATACATTATCTCCCTAACTCAGAGAGCACCTCTGAGGCCCCGACATGTAAACCTTGTTAAGAGTTGAAAATGAACTGGAAGGCAGAGAAGACACAAAGAACATTTTGCAAAGTGAAGAAGACTTCTTCTAGTTGAAGGAACGATTCACTGTCAAGTATTGAAAAAAAACTGGAAATCTCACGGAAGTCAGTCAGTCAGTTAAAATGTGGTCAAATATTTGTTGAGTTCTTTGCTGAGCACTGTGTTTGTTTGGTACAGAAAAGAAACCGAGTGTATCTAATCATTCCTCACTGTGCTGCACACTGGTTGGGGTGGGAAGGAGTGATATGAGGAAGTACCAATCCAAACAAGGTTGTGTAATGGCCTTCCAGATGAGAGCCACAGGAGTTTAGGAAAGCCAAACGTTGGTAAAGATTCAATAAGTTAGGGAAATCAAAGGTGAAGATGGACACGAGTGTGATCTTAAATGATGCCATAGGATGCTCAGTCCAATTACATGAAGGCCTAACTAAATGGGACCAGTAAGAAAAATATGATGTATGAGTTTAAGAATTCTGTTATCCTTCTGTCCCTGGTAACACTAAGTGGTTATCAATTGAAGTCTGTGTTTTCTAAAGGCAGAAGACAAAAGCAAATGAGAGATGATTGGTAATTCAAGAAATTATTTGCTACTGCTGATATTTCTAAATATTACAAAGGCTTTAAAAGATCTAATTTAAACTGCACATATAAAGTGTCTGAGTATATAGTTCTCTAGCTTAGTACTTCTTTTTTGATTTTGGTCCTGGGGATTGAACCCAGGGTCACTCAGCCATTGAGCCATATCCCTATCCCTTTTTAATATTTTATTTTGAGACGGGGCCTTGCTAAATTGTTTAGAGCCTAGCTAAGTTGCTGAGGCTGGCCTTGAACTTTCCATATTCCTGCCGCAGCCTCCCAAGTCACTGGGATTACAGGCATGTGCCACTGTGCCTGGCTAGCTTAGTGCTTCTTAAACTAGTCTTCTGAAGTATAATTCAACCTGAGGATTTTTGCTACTAAAATCGAATAATTGTTCATTTTTTCTCATTCCCCATTCTCACCCTTGAATTTTTTTTAGAGAACTTCAGACAACTCAATATGAAAGGCTTACTTCATCTATGAGGCACTTTCTACTTCCTTTGTTGAGACTAGAAAGACCAACATTTTGCTTTTTCAAATGTTCAGTTGTTTGCATAATTTAAAATTCATGAGTTTACTCCTGAAGATCAAATGGTTAACCATAGTTCTCTAACTTAATTCTATATAGTATGACACAAAGAGGGATGTTTGACTTGTAACATTTGACTTGAAATTTTTGTGAATTATTTTACTTTATATTCATGTGTATACATATATATGTACACATATATGTATTTCTCTGTAATCTCAATCCTGATAATAGCAGTTTCTAAATTTTCTTACTTTTCAATATCTTGTGGCCATTTGTTTGATTTTTCCCTAACCTCAGCTTCCTAAATGAGTTTTACAAATTCTTATTTTTTTTTTTGTTTTGTGGCATGCTGGGTGGGAATTGAATACACGGCCTTGCAAATGCTAGGTAAATGTTCTACCACTGACTCGTACTCCCAGACCCAATGTTCACATATTCTTAGTGTTTAAGATGCTAAATAATAAAAAAATTATATTTGAAAATAATTATGAAGTCAAAGTAAAGCAGGAGCCACTGCTGTTTCTAAGGCTACTGAGATTTGTCTGGGTTTTAAGATACCAATATACTGGTATGACTTTCTTTAAAACTAGATTAGCAGAGATTTATTTAAATGATTCATCCTTAGCCCTGAAATATTCTCATCAGGTTTTAAATAGCAGTAACTGTTATAGGAAAACCCTGTTTTCAGTATTTTTAAAAAGCAAAAGATTCACCCTGATATTGAAAAGGGAGGCCCAGATGCTTTGGCCAGGTGTAGAGACTCTGCAAGCCTCTACTAATCTTTTTCCATGGGATTTGGGAGGTGGGGGTTGCAGGGAAACCAACTCCACATACTGAGGGAGGGGAAGGGGAAGTCTGGGCTGGACTTGGGTTACTGAGGTATGTGTGGATGTAGGGGAGAACGTAACAGGGGAAGTGGATGCCTCAGTTCCAAAGATGAGTACATTTATGAGCAAATCATCCGTGCCAAAATGTAGGCCTTGAGGGGTGGTGGTGGTGGTGAGTGTGTGTGTGTGTGTGTGTGTGTGTGTGTGTGTGTAGGAGAGACAGATATTCATTTTTCATGCTGCAAGTTGTTCCAGTTGGGCCATACATTTCTTAGGGAGTGACGATTGCCTAATTTTGTGAACTTTGCATACTGTTGTATAGACATAAATTAAAATATATAATCTCTTCTGTTGAAACACTATGCCGTTTAATCTTTTATTCAGTTAGAAAAACGTGCAGATGTTTTTCAACCTGTGAACTCCCTTGCTTTTGTAGTTCTTTCTGAGTTGGGGTGGCTGTGAATCTCCAACCGATGTTTGGGATACTTCCATCACTTCCTTCCCCTGCCCTATGCAAATGCCCAAATAGCTGCCTCAGCTCAAAGCACTAATTCCTTCAATGTGGATGACCTAAGCTTTGAGTTGTAGGAGTGAATTCAATGGAGGCTTATGTTCAAGGGCCTTGCTACCCTTTGCTTATAGCTTAATGCAGAAAATATAATACTGAAATATAGCAAAGATTTGTCAGTCTTGTTTAGTACCTTACTTGGTAAGCATTCCTTCATTTTTTTTCTGCACTCTTTTGGAGTCACTTTTTTATTCATTTATTCTGAATAACTTTTCTCCTAAAACAATTCTTCTCTCTTGAAATTGCTCTATGGGTAGTCAGGTTGCTTGAATAGTCTTTCCTCTGATTTATTAGTTGCCTTCTTGCTTAGGTACATTTTCTTCCCTGGAGCATACTGTCCTTTTCCTTGTTTTGAGGGGGATTTTGCTTTGGGTCTTTTTGCCTTGATTTCATTTTCAGGGATTTTGTCCTAAGTAGGCAAGGAGATCTTGCTCTTTGGTGAAGGGGGAGAAAACAGCTGTCGTAGATAACCGTGAGCCTGCCTTTCTGGACAATTCAACTGTTAGCTCTTTGAAAAGCAGCTGCTTCTATCTACCCTCTATTCTAGTAGGAATCCAGGAAAATACACATTCTGCAACTTGGCCAATTCAGTGTGGTATCATTACTATTTCTTTAAATGCACAGAATTACCTTTTCCCTGTAGCTTTTCGTTTCCTATTAAAGATGTAGGAAGAAGGAGCAGGCAAAGGGGGAGCTGCAGAAGCCCAGCAGAGTGAAGCTAATCAAGGCAGCTGTCTTTGAATAGCTTTTTCCTCCAATGAGATGAAGCATCTTTTTCATCTTACATAAGCAGACGTTTGCAGATTTTTTCCATGCCGACCTGAACATTCCCTGCCTCTGAACTTCCATTTCCCTGCTAGTCCTTAACCCCCCAGATGCCATCTGGTGTTCTTAACTGTGACCTTTGGATGTATTTTGTTTCTCTAAGTACATTTTCAGAGTTACAGACAGCAATTTTGCCTTTTTGGATTAGTTTGTAATATATAGTGCTTGTCAAGGTTTACAGATAGTAATTATTCAAGAAATGTCTTTCACTCGTTTGACAGAAATGCTCACATAACTATTTTCGTGTCCTTGTTAGTAGTTTAGGTTACAAGGATGGTACTTTGAGGAGTGGAGGGGCTGAGGCACCACATAATTACACGTTCAGTGGAAGGTCAGACACACTCTGTGTTCCTAGACTCCAGTCTTCCTTATTATTTTACAAAGACCCTCATTATTGTTATATTGTATGTTGTATTGTTATAATCCTCCCAAATGCTTTGTTTCACTTGGAATGTATTTATTTGCTATTTGGACTTGTATTCTGAAGGGCAGATTTCCTTTGCTTTTATTTTTCCTCATCATTCATATACAAATTTCTGTCAGTGTGTACCTGCTAGCTTCATTCTTTTTGGTAGGTGCTCTTGTTAGGCAGCGGTGAGCAATGGAGTCAGGAAGCCTGGGTCCCCATGCTCTCCTTGGCTTAGGAAACTTTGAGTTAGGATTGCACTTAGGGCCTCTGAAACCGCATCTGCAAAGTGACTAGGACATCTCCAGGATTCTTTAGTCTCTGCCTTTCCATGGATATTTCTCTTCTAACTGGATGTACCAGTAAAACTTACTTTAAATGTGGAAGATCCCGGTTTTCCTTGAAGATAGACATAATACAACTAGATGAAGACATTGACACTTGAAGATGTATTAAAATCAATTAAAGTAATGCTTAAGATGTAGTCTGAGGGGGCTGTAGTTATAGCTTAGTGGTAGAGCGCTTGCCTAGCATGTGTGAAACATTGGGTTTGATCTTTGCCACCACATAAAAATTAATAAATAAAGGTATAAAAATGTCGTATCTATTTAAAAATTATAAAAACGTGTAGCTTGAAACCATGTCTTCCTGGTGCTTATTTATATACTTGTATTAAGGTGACTCAGCCATCTTCTTGTTTTTCTAATTTCTATGTCTCATATATTTTTTTTCTTCTAGACAACTGAATAAAGCAGCACCCCCCCCCCATTCTTTCCTTTTTACAGTCATATCTTTACAAAGAAGACAATATGGTGATATTCTTTGAAGAATTTAAAACATATTGGACACAAACTAGAGATGTCTTAATGATCTGTGAATAAACAGCACATATTAATCTAGACTGTGAACCTGCCTAGCCTTTATACGAATTCCCATCAGTCAGGCACGTGGTGCCTTACCTTCTTCCCTCCTTCCTTCACTCCTTTCCTCCCTCTTTCTCTTCCTTACAAGAACCTCACTGAATTGGCTCTTGGAAAAACTTAAAATGAGTCAGTGGCCAGGACCACATTCCTTGCCACTCTCTGAGTTGACTTCCTAGTTGAGGTCGAATGAACAAACTATAAACCATATCTATTCACAGGCCCAGGATATCAGTAAGGACATCTCTGAGCCTTCAGGCCAAGGAGACCTCAAGTTGTAGAGAGGGCAGGCTGTCCTATTTTGGTAAGGAGTTTCTGTCTCATTTGGTCCTGGAGTGTCAGGATGAGGAGACAATGCCAAGCTTGGTGTAATTAGGAAGAATGAGTTCTGTAGGGGATTCTAGATGATATGACAATCCTTCTTCCCTACCCCCACCCCCAGTACTATTTTGGAAATTATCTTCCACTGTCTCCTCTTGAAATTTTCTTGCATGCCCTTTAGGAGAGCTGGGGATGGTAGGTATTCTTTAGAAAATGGTAACTTATGTACTCTAGGAGAGCTATGATAGGAAGCTATATTCTAGACATGAGTCCTAACTTATGAGATAGATCTCCGCTTAACTAGAAATAGGATTATACATTTTTAAGTTAGCAAGTAAAAAGAAGTAACCTAGTAATATTGGAAAAATTACTGGTTAAGACTGTGCTTTGTGGGCTGGGATTGTGGCTCAGTGGTATAGTTCTTGCCTCTCATGTGGGAGGCATTGGTTCGATCCTCAGCACTGCATATAAAAAATGAATAAATAAAGGTCAATCAACAACTAAAAAAAATTTTTAAAAAAGACTGTGCTTTGTGAACCTAAATTGCTTAATGGAATGCTTAATTGTGCTACTGGAAGAATGGAGGTCTATATAAAATGTATAAAATTTTGGTTGTTCAAAAAGAATAATTAAGCTCTATAAATGAAAAATAGCATTTCTACTGAATTTTTAAAAATGATAATGCAGAACACTTATTGGTTTAGAAGCTGCTTTGGTCTTATCTTTAGTGAATCCTGAGGAGTGAAGGGATGATGCTTAGCATGTTGTATATGTTTTTTTCTTTTTCTCCTTATTCTTTAGACAGCAGAGCCCAAGTGTGGAGTCTTAAAATACAGATATTTTTTGATGTCATCAGCCCAACCCCAGTTGATGGCCAAGTGATCATAGTCATCCCTGAATTAAAAATACAGCAGGCAAACAAAATCAAACTTCAACCTGGGGAAAGGATTGTTGAGCTGTCTGTGAAAATTAACAAGGTGAATGATGGCGCTTCTTACGAAGCCCTGGATGAAAGTGAAAGCTGTTCAAAAGAAATGGTTAGAAAGAAGGGTCCAAGTATGGAAAAAAATTCAACTTCCTTCATTCATTTTTTTTTTATCTTATCCTCTATTTTTAAACTTCTGTATATTTTGTGAGAGTATGAACAAAGGAATGATTTTTTTTTTAATTTTAAGATTAAGAAAATGGAGAATATGTGATGAACTTGGCAATCTTTCCTCTCAAATCAGTTACATTTGGATTTTCTCTGTAGTATTTGCAGTATCTTAAATCCAAAATACTTTCTACACATTATATTGAAGTGCAGTGAGTATTTTTGTTACTTGTCAATTATTTTGAATACTGGTACATATTCTATATGTAGAGTTGTAATTCTAAACTCATGATCTTTCATTGGCAGGAGTGGGATGGATTTTACCTCCCTTTTTTCTGTTCCTGTGATTGATAATTATGAACTGAAAAAGATGGAGAAAAATCATATTCAGGAATTATTTAGATAAAGTAAGAACTCCACATAATTTCTAATTCTGGTCTTGAAAGAACAGTCAGCTTCAAAGTCCAAGTCTAAGTGTTAAGAATGTAGGATAAGTGTCAGCT
The DNA here is from genome assembly GCA_004024805.1 of Geosciurus inauris. NCBI lineage: Eukaryota > Metazoa > Chordata > Mammalia > Rodentia > Sciuridae > Geosciurus > Geosciurus inauris. The sequence continues at coordinate 10,775 of PVHX01021578.1, forward strand.
TGACAGTTGGAAATAAGAGGATTGTTTTTCTGAACATCCGTTTTTCTGTTCTTTCCCTTCCCTTTTGGTGTATTAATCTGTGCTAACCTTCTCGAATTTTGATTTTTAAAATAGTATCAGTGGGTTGGTATGATTTGGCATAATATAGGTAGGGAGACTTATATTGCATAGAACCTAGAGTTTCTGTGCTTGATGATATGAGAAGCTGATATAATGCTCTTGGTCATGTTATTTTTCTGAAAATATGCCACATTTCTTAGAGTGACTTATCTTATTTCCTAAAAGGATATTCCTGTGAAAACTTGGTGGCCCCATGGACATGGAAATCAGACTGGGTACAACATGACAGTATTTTTAAAACTGGATAAATATTTAAATATTGAAAGATCAGCTAAGGTAAGTAAATACTTTAAAATATTTTGTGAAAAATTATATTTCTTGTTAAAATAGCAGTATAAGATCATTGAAGGAAAAGAGGAAACCAGCAAAACTTTAAACTCTTCCAGAATAGCAGCATTCAAAAACTTTTGTGTATATATATTTAAATTTATATTTTTAATGGATCAGACTTTACATATTATTTTGGCAATAAATACTCTCCTTTGGTTCTTTTATATTTCTTTCTCTACCCTCCTACCCCTGTGGTGCTGAGGATTGAACTCAGATCTTCACATGTGCTAGGCAAGTGATTTACCACTTTCCTGCTGCGCTTTTTTTTTTTTTTAAATATATTTTAGTTATACATGGACACAGTGTCTTTGTTTATTTATTTTTATGTGGTGCTGAGGATCGAACCCAGTGCCTCACACATGCGAGGCAAGCGCTCTGCCACTGAGCCACAACCTCAGCCCCTCCTGCTGTGCTTTTAAATTGTGCTTTATATTCAAGTTATACATATGTATAATTTTAAAGCTCAAGTATTACTAGAGGATTCATTAAAAAAAATGGAATTCCTTGCCCAACTCTTCCTATTTCTATTTTCTAATCCCTAGAGCTGAAATTTTTAACTTCTATTTATTTCTTTTGCCATTTGTCTTCATTTTCCCAAATAATATGCTTTAACTGGAGTTTTCTAATTTTTCAGTTCAGGATACAATGCTAAGAATTGGGAAGAACTGTACTTTATTACTTTTTAAGTCTAGGACACGTGAAGTACAATTTCCTTACATGTAAAACATGCAGAGTAAAAATGAGGTAACTTGGCTCTGTTTTATAACAGTCACAATGTACAGCAAGTGGTAACAGTATTAATCCTGCTCATAGATTTCCTCTTTCTGGCAACATCAACCTTTGGTATTTACAGTTGGCTGTGGTTGCCCTCTGGTGTCACCTCTCACATTTGGTGTTACTTTTCCTGTGGGCCAGATACCACCCACAATTTGGAATATGTCCTTCAGGAGCTCATTTTCTATTTTTATTTTCTTGAGTCATACTGTAATTTTCTGAAACAGTGTGAAGGGTGTGTCTTTGTGTGTGCATGCCTGCAGAGAATAACTGAGAAGAATGTACTTGACCATTTTTATTCTAACCCTCTTGGCTGAGGACATGTGCTCTCTCACATGATGATTTTTTTTTTTTTAATTTTTTTTTTTTTTGGACACAATGTCTTTATTTTTTTTATTTTTTTATTTTTTTTTTATAAATGGACACAATGTCTTTTTTTTCATTTTATTGCTTTGTATGTGGTGCTGAGGATCGAACCCAGGGCCTCACGCATGCGAGGCAAGCGCTCTACTGCTGAGCTACAATCCTAGCCCCACAATGTCTTTATTTTATTGCTCTGTATGTGGTGCTGAAGATCGAACCCAGGGCCTCATGCATGCGAGGCAAGCGCTCTACCCCTGAGCCATAATCCCAGCCCTCACATGATGATTTATTGTGTGTCATCTTCATGAAAATGTAAAAAATTTTGAGTCATTCCAACTTGCTACAGAGAAAGAAAAGGGACTTCTACCTTCTTATATTTGTAGTAAACAGTTCTATTTCATTCAGGCTAATATAGTTGCATAATTGTTCATTATATATGAGGATTTCAACATTTGAATTGCACAGCAAAAGGAATGAAGAGGGTACATTGCCCCATACCCTACATTCATACATGTGTGTGACATGTGCCCTTTTACTGTGGCTTCTGTAGAGTTCTTTATTTCTGAGCCTCATTCATTCAGCCAATACTTAGGGTTACCTACTACGTTTGGGCTACTATGCTAGGTATTGGTGATAGAGCTGGGAATGAGACATTTCTCTTTGAGACTCTGATAAAGCTGGTTATGATAAAGATGATGAGCACTTTTGAGAACTAGAGTGCTGTGGAAGTATAGAACAGGGCATTGTGGGAAGATCCCTGGAGGCAATAATATCTCTGTCCTGAGGGGTGAGTAGAATTTGCAATGTAGTAGAGAAGCAGAGAGACTCGAAGGAATATTGCGTGTTTGTAGAAGTGAAAGAAATTCCAGTGCTGCTGTGTTTATGCTTGAAGTTTAAGGACAAGAGAGATGATGTCATTAAGACAGGCTAGGGCAAGACCATGCATGGCCTATAAGCTGTGTAATGGAATTAGTGCTTCCTTGGGGCAGTGGGGATTCTGATTAGGGGTTGAGTAATGATCATACTTGTGTTTCACAAAGACTGTGTCACTTATATTGGAATAATAGCAAGAGCAGGAGGCTAGTTAGAAGAGTATGGTGATAAATCAGGCACAAGATGCTAGATAATTGCTTGCTCTACACAACTGACAAGGGAATAAAATTGGAAGAGAATTTAGGAGGTAACTTTATTAACTTTGATGATGTGGGTGGGAGAAAAGGAGTTAAGAATGACTCTTCAGTTACTTGCTTGGGCTTCCTATTGGATGAAAGATAATTATGTTCTTTAAGTTAAATTACTCAGAAAGAAAAGCAGGTTTGGGTGATAGGACAGAGTGGAGATCCTCAAGGAATAATATTTGATGGGCATTTCATTTTACAGGTCTGGAGCTTAAGAGTGAGATCTGAATTAAGGATATAGGTGTGTAAGTCAATAGAGTATAAGGACCTGCTTTTAAATTTTTTTCTTTGTTCTCAGGGCCTAGCACATGCTAGGCAAGCACTCTACCACTGAGCTAGACTCCCACCCCAACAGAATATAGACAGTTATAGGGGCTGAACTACCAAAGGGACTGTACAGAGAGGACAGAATCCCAGGGGATCACAATGAGTAAGGAAGGGAGAGGGGGAAAGCCCATAGTGGATTCTGAGAAGGAATGATCAAAGAGGTAGAGAGAAAACCCATTTGAGTAGAGAGTTATAGAATCCAGAGGGAGAGAATATTTTAAGAAGCAGGAAATGTTAGAGTGTCAAATGCTGTAAGAGAGGTCAAGTTAGAAAAGATTGAGAAAGATCCTTTAGGTTTGGCAGCAAGGAGATCACTGGTTACCGGTGACAAGAATGGAAATCCAATTGCAGTGGATCTAAGGTTGACTGAGGTGAGGACTGTAGGGACAGTGATTACAGTCTACTGTTTTAGGAGGTATTACTGGGAACCACACCTGAGCCATATTGTAATGGTATCCATTAGGGGTTCAGGAGACTGGCTACATACTGGTGACTGAGCAATAAGAAAACATATTGAAGTAAAAGAAGACAGGCTTTTCACAGATGGAGAAAGGTGGTGTACATATAGAATGAATTAGAATCAGAGCTAATAGTGTGAACTCATGCCTTTCAGTGTGTGTGGATAAAGAAATAAATGTAGATGTAAACGAGTATGTGTGAATGGATGACAGTTCTGTTCTTTGAGTTAAATTCTTCAGAAAGATCAGGTTTACTTTACACACACACACACACACACACACACACACACACACACTCACATACCAGCCCTTTCCCAGAGGTCCCAGGAAGAGTGGCATTCATTCTAGAAGCAAAGAACAGAGCTTGTTTCCATATCTTGATTTTCGAATACCACTGTCTTCTAAAAGGAATCAGGGGCCTTTAGAGAAATGTCTGATTCTGGGGCCAGAGTCTGAGATCTCGTACTGTGCTAGAAAGTAAGGAAGTACTCAGGAAATACGACACATCAAAAGGACACAGGAACAGTGAAATTGGGGTTTTACTGGCCAAATATGGGAGAATTTGAGCATTAAAATAAATAATGATAATAAAATATTTTAACCCATTAAACACAATGAAAATCCTTGAGTGCACACTTTTGTAAATAAATGAGTCAGTGAGAGGGAAAGAAAGAAAAGTCATTCCATAAGGTAGAATGTCAATTAATAAATGCAGAAGGAATGGTGGAACTAGACATTTGACAACACCGTAGCTATAAGTAATTCATGTAAGAAATATAAATAGATGCAAAAATTTGAGTGTAAAAGTGGCATGAAATATGATATGTTTGTGTAGCCTCAAAGCATCGCACAACAAATTATAATAGAGAAAATTATAATGGAGAAAAAATACATAGAGACACCTAATAGATACCATCTTGATTAATTAAGATTAGTCTCACCAGTGAAACAAAGTCATATTGTGTCCATCCAGTAAGCTACCACATGCAGGACATAGCATTACTTCTGTTTGTACTTCCAAAAGCAGACAGCCTGAATTTAATTACAGGGGAACATCAAACATTCTCATTTGCTGAAATTCTTCAAGCCTGCTTCTTGTCAATCTATAATGTCAAGGAGAGACTAAGGACCATTTCAAATGGAAAGAAACTATAGAGGCATAACTAATAGGTGTGGTATGTGCTTTTTTTTGGTATAATTAATGTTATTGGGACAACTGGTGAACTTGAATGGGATCTCTGGGTGAAGCCTATGCAGGAGTTCTTTGTACTATTGTTGCAACTTGTCTATGAGTCTGAAGTTGTTGTAACATTAAAAAGGACAACATTAAAGGATAAAACGCAAC
>PVHX01021578.1:15769-29533 GCA_004024805.1 Geosciurus inauris
AAAAAAAAAAAAAAAAAAAAAAAAAAAACCATGTACAACTAAATATATATATATTTTAATCAACTGGGCTTCCCAAACTAATAAAGCTGACTTTCCTAGGGTCACATTCTAAGGTTCTCTCATACAGTTATGGGTCTTTAATCAGGCAAGAAGGGACGACATCCACTGTATTTGTGGGTGGGCTCACTTTGGGATGAGGGGCTCTGTTTTTTGGTTGTAATAGGGTTACAAGTAAAATAGCATATATAGAGGAAAGGTTGCCACTTGAGGATGGAGGAAATTTTGAAGGTGTCTGGGAACACTAATGTCTATTTCTTACTCTGTGTGGAACTTGCAAATTGTTCTTTCTGCAGAGTTGTAAGAGGAAAAAGTGAGCCTGAGAAAAAAAGGTTTAGAGAATTCTGGTCAAATAACTTTTTCTTTTCCTCCTGGGAACTAGGTTGTAATGCTTTCTGCTGAGCTTAATTGGGGCAAGTTGGAAATTGGAGGAAAATAGAGGTTTAAGATGGTCATTCTAGAAAAAGGTCAGAAAGGGCTAAGGCAACATGATAGCATTGTTAGGCAGCATTGAAGGCCCAGTTGAGGTTGAAGACCGTGAATCTCTGAGAATCAGAATGCCTTTACTCTGAAAGATTATTGATTTCAGATTGCAACACATTAGGCTGGTTGGTAAGTGGTGTTTTGCAAGGCATTTTAAATCTGTGGCCTGGTTTGCAACTGATTCCCGGACTTTCTGCCCACCCTGCTTGTACATTTGCTACTTAAATCCCTCACATTTGAGCAATACTTTAAAGTTGGAGGTGAAGCTTGGGTCCAAAAGCAAGACTATACAGTATGTTTCTACCTTATTTGCTACAGGATTCGTGGGTATAACACTATGGTTTCTGAAATTACCTTCTTATTTCTAAAATGGAATAAGAGCAATAATTCTACATTGTGTAGTCTTTTTTAAAAAAATTCATATAACCAAAATGTCACCTTGGGACTGGAAAAAGTGGTTATGTAGTTCATGTAATTTATAATTTAAATTGTTCACCTTTAGGCTTTTCAGATCTTTACAATACAGACTCATCAGGAGATATGAATATGAGGAAACTTTAAAAGAGAATCCTGATCATTGTACCCCGTATTTCTTTTGTAAGATTTCAAAAATTTAGCTCTAACAATCACATAGGAGTCTTAAGGTACTATTTTATTTAGTCTGTAAAACCTTTACTAGAACGTTTTAGTCAGTTTTATATTTTGCTCTTAGAAGTTTCAGAAGAGAGCTGTGAAGGTGTAAAAGGAAGAAAGGATAAAGGAGTAAGATAATTTAACTTGAAGAAGAGCTGAGAAAATGCTGAGAAGTTCTTTAGTTTGTTTTCTGATGACTTTTGTTTTTTCACACATCCGTAGTGGGATACAGTGGAAGAGGAAGTGACTTCAGAGTGGAACATATGAGATTGAAGTCACCTACAGAAGAGATGCTCTGGTAGCCAAGGGTGTTGATACTAAAGTGGGTGACTGAGGGACAGTCTATATTCAGTTCCAGTGGAAACTTTCAAATGGTAGATTTTCCTATTTGTCTTTTGACTGGGATGGTTGAGGTTGGGTTGAATTATCTCTTATGACTCCCTACAACTAATTCCTTCATCTTCCAATAAAGGAAACCAGAATGAGACAGGAATTAGATATCTTTGCAAGTTTTAGGATCAATGTGTACTTTTTTGAAATTAAGATGAAGAGTATAGGTTAATGCCAGATTTGGTAAAAGTGAAATGATATCCAGCTTACTTTTGTTTCTATTCAGGTAGACTCCTCAGGGGAATTCAATTTCTTACCAATCATAAACTTCCCAGTCTTTTCAGATGATTTCAGATTTGCCCGTGTTTCAGCAAGCCAGCATCTGCACCTTTACCTTCAGTGTCTTATGTCCTGGCTAGAATTTCTTAGTCTTATTATTTTCTGTCCCTTCTCTAATAGGTATGTGCCAGACTAGAATTCCTTTTTGTGTTTTATTTATTGTAACATATAACATATATACAGAAAAATACACAGAACATAGGTGACAAGTTTAATGTGTTATCAGAAAATAAGCACTTATGTAACTATCACCCCAATCAAGAAATAGAACAGTATGAGCACCTCAGAAGCTCTGCTTTGTGAGCCTCCACAATCATTGCTGCCCCTCCTTCCCAGTGACTCACTATCCTGACATCAAGCACTGACTTATTTTTGCACATTTAAAAATTTTATATACACAGGACCATGAAGTATGTATTGTATTGTGTCTGGCTAAATTGACTCATCATTATGTCTGTGATATTCAGATACTTTGTTGTGTATACTGTAGTTTGTCTATTTACATTGCTATATAATATTCATTGTATTACAATTCTGCTGTTGAAATTTGGATTATTTCCAATTTTGTCTATCTGAAGTAATGTTTCTATGGACATCATTAACATAATTCTTGGAGCACACACATAGGCCCCTCAACAGCATTTCTGCTGGCAGTAGGGAATTGCTGAATTATAGGGCTTGCACAAGTCAACTCTCATAGATAACACCGAACTGCTTTCCAAAGTGGCTGGATGAGAGTCACCTTTGCTCCACATGCTCACATGCTCACCAACAATTAATACTGTGTCAGATGGGACTTCAAACACTTCTTTCTCATCATCAGCCCCTCCTTATCTTACCTATACTACTCTTATTTCCTAGCAGTTTTATTGTTACCCTTGGCTTGCTTTATGTAAAAATATTCCCGTTTAAAAAATACCTAATTGAAATTTATCTTTCTTGCTTGTTTCTCTTCCACTAAGGTTAGACTCATGTGTTTCAATTTTTTGCTTACTAGCTCACAAGACAAGCAGCCTGGGAAAAAGTAAGTAAGACAAAAGGCCCTGGGAAAGTTACAAATTTTGGGTGCAACTCATGCATCATAAATGTTTAGGATCATAAAAGGAATGCAGGCTTTAGAGAGGGGAAAGTGCTGACTACATATTTTTGGAGACATGGTGGAAATATTTTGATGACTGAAAAAAATTTTTTAATATTGAAAGGAGTGTGCTATAGTTTCCATGTTTGTCTTTAGAATTCATGTATTGGAAACTTAATCCCTAAAGTCTATGTTAATGCTACTTAGAGGTGGGATCTCTGGGAAGTAATTAGAATTAGATGAGGTTATGAGGGTGAGGTTACCACAGAGACATTAGTGGTTGTATATGCAGAGTTGGGGGTGTAGCTCAGTGGTAGAATAACTGACTAACATGCACAGGGCCCTGGGATTGGTCCCCAGCACTGAAAAAATAAAAACAAAAAAAGAAGTAGCATTCTGTGATACCCTCCACCAACTGAAAAGGCTCCTCCAGCAGCCAGTCAGATTCAAGTACTATCTTAGACTTCCCAGCCTCCAGAACCATGAGCTTAATAAACTTCTATTCTTTGAAATTACCCAGTTTCAGGTATTTTGCTATAGCAACAATAAGAGGACTAAGACAAAGTGACTCTGGAGCAAATAGTTTAAGTATGAAAAAAAGTAATATGAGGAAAAAATCAATGTGTACTTTAAACATTAATAAACAAAAAAATAAAACATGAGTGTTCTGATAGCATAAATTCTGCCACACCCATAACTGTATGAGAGAACCTTAGAATGTGACCCTAGGAAAGTCAGCTTTATTAGTTTGGGAAGCCCAGTTGATTAAAAAAAAAATATATATATATATATATTTAGTTGTACATGGACATAATACTTTTTAAAATTTATTTTTATGCGATGTTGAGAATTGAACCCAGTGCCTCACGTGTGCCAGGCAAGCACTCTACCACTAAGCCACAATCCAGTCCCCAGTTGATTTTTGGGGGGGGGGTACTGGGGCTTGAACTCAGGGTTATTCGACCACTGAGCCACATCCCCAGCCCTGTTTTGTGTTTTATGTAGAGACAGGGTCTCACTGAGTTGCTTAGCACCTCGCCATTGCTGAGGCTGGCTTTGAACTTGCAATTCTACTGTCTCAGCCTCCCTAAGTGCTGGGGTTACAGGCTTGAGCCACTGCGCCCGGCTTTAAATTCCCATTTTTATCTTTGCAATTTCCACAGGGCAGAAAGAGAACATCACACTAGTGGAATTTTCCCTTTTTCTTTCTAAGTGCTACTCTGGGCTCTCTAAAGATCTTTAGAATCCATAAGCCAGATGATACAAAATTCATAATCCAGGTGTGTTTCCATACTGAGAGTTTGCAGAGACTGTGAAGTATGTTCCCTTTCATTTGTAGTTTCCTAGGGCTGTCAGAACAAATTTTGACAAACAGGATAGCTTTAAACAACAAGAATATGTTCTCTTGTAGTTTTGTAGATTGGAAGTCCAAATCTAAGGTGTTGGCAGAGCTGTGTCCCTTCTAAAGATTTTTGGGAGCACCCTCCTTGCCTCTTCCTGCTTCTTGTCGTTGCCAGTAATCCTTGGCATTCCTTGGTTTGTAGAAACTTCACTCTAGTCTGTTTTTATCATTATAAGGCCCTTTTCTTTCTCATAAGGTCACGAGCCATTGGGTTTTAGTGGTATGACTTCCTTCTAACTAAACTAATTTTATCTGCAAAGATGCTATTTCTAAATAAGGTCTCATTTTGAGTTTGGGGGTGGACATGAATTTTGGAGCCATATTGTATTACACAGCACACCCTCCTTCATCCTCTCTCTGTCAAAAACTTAAAGATTTCCAAAATGGCTAGAGGCAGTGTTTTCCCCAGGTTGGGTCATAAGAATGGTTCACCCTAGGTGTAGGCAGTAAATGGGTACATTTCATTTAAACTACAGTTTGACTTGGATTATTATTATTATGTATTAGTAGTTATCAACAATGCCAGTGATATTCCTCCCAAATCTTTCATTGGTCTAAGTTTTACATATGTGTGTGGTTACTCTTAAATTTTCATAATACATATGTAGGCTTTGATTTAGCACATTTCTATTATTAATCATTTGATAAATGTTATATTCTACATGGAAATTAATTTGGAGAACTCCTAAGTTATGCAGTTGTGCCCAGGCACATAAAGACTCCTTTTCATGTAGTCATTTTGAAAGCAAGTTCACAACAGTTTGTTTCAGTTTGTTTGGAACATAGTAAATGTCTCCAGTCCTTGTCTTTATGTTAGTCAGCTTTTTGTCATTGTGACCAAAATGCTTGACAAGAAAAACTTAAATGATGAACAGTGTATTTGGGGTTCCCAGTTTCAGAGGTTCAGTCCATGGTCAGCTGACTCCATTGCTCTGGGTCTGAGACAAAGCAGAACATCATGGCTGAAGGGTGTGATAGAGGAAAGCTGCGCAGCTCATAGAAGCTGGGAAGCAGAGCATGAGCAAGCAGATGAGGAGCCAGGGAAAAAATATAATCCCCAAGGGCACACCTCCCATGACCTGATTCCTTCAGCCCTGTCCCACCTGCCTATGTTTACCATCTAGTATTCCATTCAGATTATTAATTCATCAAATAAATTAGTCCACTGGTGAGGTCACAGCTCTTATAATCTAATCATTTCACATCTGAATATCCCTGCATTGCCAAATGAGCTTTTTGGGGGGACATCACATATCCAAACTATAATACTTTATTACATATTCTTGCAATTCAAAGAAGTTAGAAGTGAACAACAATATCACAGTGAGCATAAACAAGAAGAAACTCAATGAGAGTTACTTCAAATTCTTTTTTGGAATCACTTTAATGTTAAAAATTTTTTAAAATGGGACTGGGGCTGTGGCTCAGTGGCAGAGCGCTTGCCTAGCACATGTGAGGCACTGGGTTCAATCCTTAGCATTGCGTAAAAATAAATAAACAATGGGCTGGGGCTGTGGCTCAGTGGTAGAGCGCTTGCCTCACATGCGTGAGGCACTGGGTTCAATCCTCAGCACCACATAAAAATAAATAAAGATATTGTGTGTCCATCTACAACTAAAAAAAAAATACTAAGAATAAATAAATAAATAAATAAACAAAATAAAGGCATTATGTCCTATGACTAAAAAAAAAACTTAAATAATTTTTAAAAAAGGAAAAATATAAACTGTGAGGGGTAATATGTAATTTTTTTGTTAATATGTAACTTTTTTGTATATTTTAGTTCACTCATGAAATAGTCTACTAATTTTAGTAGTATCTTAACAATTGAAATTCAATTGTTTATATTTGTTAATCGCTTTAAAATTAAACAAAGAATAAAAGTAACACATACTATTAATGGGATACTTTTGTTGTGACAGATAGTAAAAAAAGCATATTTTGAATACTTTTTTTTTTTTAGATTTTTTCTTAGTTGTAGATGGACACAATGTTTTTATTTTATTGCTTTGTATGTGGTGCTGAGGATCGAACCCAGGGCCTCACGCATGCGAGGCAAGCACTCTACCGCTGAGCCACAATCCCAACCCATATTTTGAATACTTTTTGACTACACTGGGGATGTTTTATATAGAAATCCAATATACAAGTTGGTCAGATAGGTCCATCATAGACGACAGTCGAGTTGAAACAAAGAAATGCTTGCATTTCTGGAAAGACTGCTGCTAAACTCACAGAGGATGTCTTCAAATAACTTGATCATTATTTCATAAACCTCTGTCACAGTCCAAGATAAAAGGTGCTGCATATATGGTCAACATTCTCAATAAGTTCTTGCAAAAATCAAAGAAATCAATGTCTGCCTCCTGGAAATCACTTTAAACCTTGTAGAATTTGTTTGGAAACATTTCTTTATGTGTGACATTTTTAGAATTAGAGCTTTGGAAAAATCCAATTTTTGTTTTTTGGTGGTGCTGGGGATTGAACCCAGGGCCTTGTGCATGCAAGGCAAGTGCTCTGCCAGCTGAGCTATATCCCCTATTCCTTCTTTTCAATCTTACCTCACAGATGTAAAAAACTGTAGGAAGCCCTAAAATTCCATCTTAGACAAGATAGAATGCTCATTATGAAGCTGGGGCACAGACGAGACAAATTTTGAAAAAGTAATCTCAACTTAAAATATAGGTACTGTGTCATCCAAAGAAGACATGGACATATTAATTATCTCAGATTTTGCTGTCTGCTGTATGCAGTTTTTCTCTTTGGAATTATCTTTTTTTCCTGGTATAGTTCTAGAAGAGATTAATTAGATAGAAACATATTTTCAAATAGCCAGAATCTTTCTTGAACAATGTACAGTGAAATATCAAGCTTTTACGGCTGGGGCTGTAGCTCAGTGGTAGAGCGCTTGCCTAGCATGCGTGAGGCACTGGGTTCGATCCTCAGCACCACATATAAATAATAAATGAATAAAATAAAGATCCATCAACAACTAAAAAAAAATTAAAAAAAAAATCAAGCTTATAATTCTTCTTTGATTTATTCTGTGTTACAACACAATAAGGAAATGGAGATTTACATAGAAAAAGAGTTAAAACTTGAAAATGAATGCCAGGAGAAATAACAAATGATGCTGGCTATACATGCCCGGAAAAATCCAAACAGGAATGCCCTAGCCATTTTCACCAAGAACTGGACACTTGTTCTAAACCAATGGATCAAATAATAATTGTGTTCACTACTATTCAGCCATTTTCTCTGATTTTGTAGAAGAAAAATTAGAGAAGTGGAAATATTTTTTACTCCAGAGTCATTAGTAAGTAATTTGAGTAGATCTCAAGGAAACAAAGGTGTGGAGACTGTTGCATTATTTGAAATTTAATGTGAAGTGGAATTTATGTGACTCTTTGTGTTGGATGCTTTTCCAAAATATTTGTGTATCATTGGTTTCACTTGAAAGAACATTTCTAAATTAAAAACTAATGGTGTGTTTTTTAAAAAAAAATCAGTTATGACAAGATTGATTGACAAATCTGGCCATAAATATATTAATATTTTTTACTGGAGATTGAACACAAGAACTTGTGCATGCTAGGAGAATGCTCTACTGCTGAGTCACATCCCCAACCTTTTTAAAATTTTTATTTTTACCTTGAGACAGGCTCTTGGTAAGTTACTGAGGCTAGCTTCTAACTTGTGTTCCTTCTGCCTCAGCTTCCCAAGTAGCTGGGATTATAGGTATGCGCCAACATGCCTGGCTGTGGCTACATATTTTATTGAACATAAATATTCAAAGAACATCAATTTTGAGAAAGTTGTTGGCAGGTTTTTAGAAGTTAAGACTCAAAATAGGAGATATTATTTTCATTACTACAACAAACCAATATGTAGGTCAGTTATTTCTTCCTTAAAAATGTTAATAGAATAAGAACATGAATCTAAGACTCTTTCCATTTTTATACTTCACACTTTATTTTACTTTCTGTATTTATTTACTTTTGGTACTGAGGATTTAACCCAGGGGCACTTTACCACTGAGTCACATCTTCAGTCTTTTTTTTTTTTTTTTTAAATTTTGAGATAGGGTCTCACTAAGTTGCTTAGCCTCTGGAGCTGCTGGGATTATAGGTGTGTACCACTGTGTGTGGCTCTATTTTACTTTTTTAAAAGAAATTGATGTCATTATGCAAATAAAGTTCAACTAAGGATAGTTTTTAATGTCTGTATTTCCTTTTTGGCCATTACCAGTATTCATTTCATTTCACTATTAGTCCTGAAAATAATTTTGCTGTATAGAAGAGGAGGGTGTTAAAAAGTGTTTCCATTTGGTGTCAGATGCACATCTGCCTTCAAAGATATCAGATGACTATGCTGCTGAGATCAGTGCTAATCTGTTAACTTCTGGTTGTGCTGTTGGCAAGGGTACCACGAAGTAACTTCTGTCCATTTGCAAAGGCCCATTTGACAAGTGCTATTTGTGGAAACCCCGAGCTTGTTTTTTCATACTTCTGCATGACTGAGCATTTTCAGAGCAAAGACAGAAACGGTGTTTTCTCATCTCTCCAAATGTTTGGTAGTAGGTGTGAAATGATTTTGGAAGGTGTAATATTTGCCAGTGTTTAAAAAGAAGTGATTTTTGTTGTTATGAAGAAAATTATTCTTTTGAAAGTCCAGTGATGCCGACAGCCTGATTACAAATAGCTGAGGAGCAGCGCTTGGTTTATGAGTTGATGGTTCATTACATCATCATTTGTGTGGTCTGCCAGAGAAAGACATTAGAGGAGTACAGAATCTACTTATGAGTCACACACCCTGAAGACCCATGCTTAAGATATCCCCAACTCCATCTGAAAGAACGTGTACAGTTTTTCTGGACTCTTAAAGTTAATCCTGTTTAAAAGATGAAATCTTTATGAAGCTAATAATAATAATATTAATAGTAATCACAATTATAAAGATCTAGGGGAGCTAGGGAAACAAAATTTTCAGCACATAAAATTTGAAAGTTAAAAAATTTAAAATATAAAATGCTTGATTTATATATTTTTTAGGATCTTAGATATTTATGCCTTTCCCACCTATTTTTAGACAGTAATTTGCTTTGTTGGATTGTTTAAATTGTTTTTTTCGTCTCATAGAAAGATGGTATATTCACTCTGGGTCGAATGTGTGTAACTCAGGGATGTTTCCAAGAAAGCCTGTTTTCAGAGACCATCATTTTTTCTGAAGTAAAATACCTGTAGTAGAGGCTTTTATGTTAGCTATGGAGACTGCCAGAGGACATGGTGAATACTGACACTTATTACAGGTGCACCAGCGTGTCAAGTCATGCCCAGGGGCAAGGTGGCTGGCTGATAATTACTGCTTCACTACTGAGGCTCAGGCAGGTGGTTTAGTGGTTACTTTGACCTGGGTTATAAAATTCAGGAGTTGGGGGATTGGGAGTGATGTATTTTTTGCCCAGTAAAGAAAAATGTTGAAAAGCATGTTTTATAGTTACTACTTGTACCATTAATTAGGCAGTAAGAAATAAATGAGGTCTTTTTCCTACATTAGTGATTCTTAGATTATTTTGGACTTGGAACTACTTTACACTCCCAAAAAGTATTGAGCAACTGTGTACCGGGGTACACACCTGTGATCCCAGCACCTCCGGGGGCTGAGGCAGAAGGATCTGAAGTACCAGCAACTTGGTGAGAACTTACCTCAAAAAATAAATAAATAAATAAATGATTAAAATTAAATGAAAAATCCTGGGGATGTGACTCAGTGGTAAAGGGCCCTGGGTTCTCTCCAGTACCCCCAACAAGAAGTATTGAGTACCTCAATGTGCTGGTGTTTCTGTGGGCTCTATTTAATACTATTTACTATAGTAAATATTTATACTTAGAATTAAATATTTACTTATTCATTTGAAATCACCCCAATAAATCATGACATGTTAGTTTGTCTGACTTGTTTTATGAAATGTAAATGTATTTACACAATAAAATATTTGGTGTAAATAATGACATTGTTTTATATATGTGCAAATATCTTTTTAATATTTTAATAAAGGCAACTGGATTTTTATCTGCATCTGCATTTAACTTTCAATATGTTCTTTTGGTCAAAACATATGAAGAGAATCTGACCTTATACAGACATGTAGTTGTTAAAAGGAAAGGTGCTTTAATAGTCTTTTCAGATAATTGTGGATATTCTTTGGTACTATGCTAGAACTTAACAAGTGGTAGTTTTTTGTTTGTTTATTTTTGTTTTTTGTACCAGGAATTGAACCACAGGCCAGGCCACTTTATCACTGAGCCACATCCCCACATCCCAGGCCTTTTTTTTTTTTTTTTTTTTTTTTTTTTTTTTTTTTTTTTTTTTTTTTTTTTTTTTTTTCTTTTTTGAGACAATCTTGCTAAGTTGCTTAGGGCCTTACTAAGTTGCTGAGACTGACTTTTAACTTGTGATCCTCCTGCCTCTCAGCCTCCTGAGCCATTGGGGTTACATTGGGATTACTGTGCAAGGCAACAAGAGATAGTTTCTTAAAGGTTGGTTGCAACTCTGAAACCATTTCATTTAACTTTTCAGTCTGTTACATTAAAATCCATTGGTCTATCTTGCCCTTTTAATGGATTCCTTACCCCTGTGTGACACTGTAATATAATACATTGGTTATTTAGAAATTGTTGGTTTCCTAAGAATTATAAATCTTCCAAATATTGAAACAATTTCATTTTACAGAATCATATTGATATTTGTTAATATCTCCACTGATGTCACCTGGAAAATCTTTAAGTATCAGATGCTCTCAGGCTCAGGGTAATGGATACAAGCTTTTCTAAATCCTAATTTTTTACTTGAAAGTTTGAATTTTGTCATTGTCCACAAGTATTGCCAGTTGTCTTTTTTTGAAGTGATAGACTCACTCATTCACTTTCAAGAAAATGTCTGCCAGGTATCCACGTTGGAATAGCCATAGCTCATTGGTCAGTCCTTCCCTCAAGTAAAAATGGAGTTTCATAAACAAGATGACTGACTCAGCTCACTACTCAAAAAATGGCCCAGGTGCTTTTCCTCAAGACGTTTGTCCTGCATATTATTTCCCGTTTCATCACACAGAATATCAAAATGATGTGTACTCAGCCTTGATATTTAATAAAATTGACAATTTTTGCAACTTTATCTGAAGTGACATTAGCACCTTCTTTCTGCTAATGCTTAAAGGTGAAGGAAATAATGACAACTAGCAACAGTTTGGAGCTACTGCTTTGATTTCGGCTAAGGGACCTGCAGTGTTACCCTCTGCATTTGTAACACCTGTGCAAATGCCAACACAGAAATTGCATGATAACCTTGAGATTAAAGAAAAAGTATTCAGTACTCTGAGTATTTCAACACCTCTTCTAGTTTGATGTAAAAAATTCACATAAAATATCTTCTTTGGTGATTTATTGTGCTGATAACAAATACATGCAAAATAGCAAGTTCATCAATGTCAGGAGGTTCACCATTTTGTAAAGCAAAAGTATGATTCTTCCATTATCAACTCAGTCTTCATATTGCTGCTAAATCTTTTTTTAAAAATTTTTGTAGTTGTAGATGGACGCAATATCTTTATTTTATTTATTAATTTTATGTGGTGCTGAGGATCAAACCCAGTGACTCACACGTGCAAGACAAGCGCTCTACCACTGAGCTACAGCCCCAGCCTTAAATCTTTTAATTGCATGTGTTACTGTGTCATTGCAAAATGGCGATGCTGTGGTTTCTTTCACAGACTTCAACCTGGAGGCACTCAGCAATCGACACATGTGTGCTTCTCCAGCCAGTGCAGCACCAGTAACTCTGTAAGAAACTCCATCCATAGCCTTTTACATCACTGATCTGAAAAAGCATAACAAACAATGTTTGGCTTTTAAAGAGCTTATCATGTCCAAGTTTAAGGTATTTGATTTCTTTATATGTGAATGATGGGTCTCAAAAGGACTACATCTTAACTGTGCCAGACATATTTTAAAAAGATGGCACATTGCATAAGACACAATAAAAAGTAACTTATTAAAATCTCTAAAGATGAGGAAAGATAGCTATCATCATAATTTCATTTGTTATTTACAATTTTACCAAATTTCTTTGGATTAGATTCTTCCCCCTCCATGAGCAATTGTGAATTGAGCTGCTGTAAACATTGAAGTGGCTGCATCACTGTAGTATGCTGTTTTTGAGTCTTTTGGGTATAGACCAAGGAGTGGGATAGCTGGGTCAAATGGTGGTTCCATTCCAAGTTTTCTAAGGAATCTCCATACTGCTTTCCAGATTGGTTGTACCAATTTGCAGTCCCACCAGCAATGTATGAGTGTGCCTTTATCCCCACAACCTCTCCAACACTTATTGTTTGTATTCTTGATAACTGACATTCTGACTGGTGTGAGAAGAAACCTTAGAGGAGTTTTGATTTGCATTTCTCTAATTGATAGAGATGTTGAACATTTTTTTAAAATATTTATTTTTTAGTTGTAGGTGGACAGAATATCTTTATTTTTTATTTTTATGTGGTGCTGAGGATCGAACCCAGTGCCTCCCGCATGCTAGGCCAGCATGCTACCACTGCGCCATAACCCCAGCCCGTGTTGAACATTTTTTAATATATCTGTTGATAGATTGTGTATCTTCTGAGAAGTGTCTGTTCAGCTCCTTGGCCCATTTATTGATTGGATTGTTTGTTTTTCGGTGTTAAGTCTTTTGAGTTCTTTATATATCTTGGAGATTAGTGCTCTATCAGATGTGCGTGTGGCAAAGATTTGTTCCCAGAATGTCTGCTCTCTGTTCACTTCATTGATTGTTTCTTTTGTTGAGAAGAAGCTTTTTAGTTTGAATCCATCCCATTTATTGATTCTTGATTTTACTTCTTGCGCTTTAGGAGTCTTGTTAAGGAAGTAAGGTCCTAATCTGACATGATGAAGATTTGGGCCTATTTTATCTTCTATTAGACGTTGGGTCTCTGATCTAATTCCCAAGTCCTTGATCCACTTTGAGTTGAGTTTTGTGCATGGTGAGAGGTAGGGGTTTAGTTTCATTTTGCTGCATATGGATTTCCAGTTTTCCCAGCACCATTTGTTGAAGAGGCTATCTTTTCTCCAGTGTACATGTTTGGCTCCTTTATCTAGTATAAGGTAACTGTATGTAAGTGGGTTTGTCTCTGTGTCTTCTATTCTATACCATTGGTCTGCATGTCTATTTTGGTGCCAGTATCATGCCGTTTTTGTTACTATAGCTTTGTAGTATAATCTGAGGTCAGGTATTGTGATGCCTCCTGCTTCACTCTTCTTGCTAAGGATTACTTTGGCTATTCTGGGTCTTTTATTCTTCCAAATGAATTTCATGATTGCCTTTTCTATTTCTATAAGGAATGATGTTGGGATTTTAATTGGGATTGCATTGAATCTATATA
>PVHX01021579.1:0-18019 GCA_004024805.1 Geosciurus inauris
AGAAATGGAAACCCATTTATACAAAGGACAATGATTAAAATTATGCTCTGAAGATGCAAGTGTGGATAGAAGGGAATTCACTGGGCCTTTCAGCTCTAAAACATCTTGATGTTATACCTGCCTATGGTCTACTCATGGGTATGGTCTCAAACAGTATCAAGAGTAGAGTTCTGTGGCTGGGGTTGTGGCTCAGTGATAGAGTGTTTGCCTACCATGTGTGAGGCACTGGGTTCAATTCTCAGCACCATATATAAACAAATAAAATAAAGGTCCATTGACAACTAAAAAGTATTTTAAAAAAAAGAGTAGAGTTCTGTGGTTTGACTGTCCTGATCATTGCTGTCATAGAATAGCAGAAACCTGGAACTAGAAGACAGCTCATATGTTCTCTTGATGGGTTTTGTAACTTGGCTTGGTTTGCTGGCAGTTTTGGCAAGCTGCTGCCTCAGTTGCTCTACTTGTTCTTTATTGTTGTTTAGAAGAGGAGGAACATCGGGCCAGCCCTGGAGTTGAAGGATAAAAGGGTGGATGTGCCAGGTAAGCATACCTGCTATCCAGGAATAATTCCACTATTTTGTTTCAGCTTCCTGCTTCCTTCAGTACCAACTTGGGACACCTCTTTTGGTAGTCTTCTTTTACCAGCTGTGTCCTTATCTTTTGTGAGCGCCTTTATGCTTATATTTCTGGGCAAGAAGATTGCCAGTATCCACAACTACAGAATCCGTTCCAATCAGGTGAGAGGACCATTGCTTTTTCCAACCTGTAAGTCTTTAATCTGAGCCACCTGCCAACGTGAAAGCTAGATTCTTTAACCAGAGAGTCACTTGGACTATTATTTTGGACTGTAATCACAAAAGAGTTTTTGAGAAGTGAGAAATAGTTAACTTCGAAGCCACTTGAATTAACCTGAGTGTTGGTCCCCTAGAAGAGATATGGTGCAGAGAGAAAAGAAGATGACACATGGCATCACTTTGCTCAGCCAGCAGAGTTAATTTTATCTGGTTAATTTTATCTGTCTGTCCACCATGTCCTTAGAAGTCAGCTACATACAGAGGCATGATAAGAAATGCTGTGGAATATCACATGTAAAACCTACTACTAGTATACGTAATTAAATTGGTCTCTTTTTCTTTGGTCTTTGTTTTTATTTTTTTTAGGGAAAATCTCCCACTACTCTGAGTTTGGTCTTTTCCCTGGAAGTCAAGAGGGAAATATTTGGGAAGCAAACATTTTCCCAGTTTGACTTTTAGGAAGTATAGAAAGCAGGGAGAAAAATAGCACTGCTATTCTCCCTATCATTCCAAGTCCTGGCAATCACATGAAAGAGGATTAAAAGGTCTTCTTCAAGACCTTGAAGAATCAGATTTTCTTGTTTCCTTTTGTACTTTCTAAGAATGTTTCCATCTTTGTTTGAGACAATACAAACAACCTATCTTCAGACACAAGAAATAAACAGCACATCTTTTGCTCAAAATCAAAATTAAGTCAGGCACCGTGGCCCACACCTGTAATCCCCGCACTTTGGGAGGCTGAGACAGGAGAGTCGTGAGTTCAAAACCAGCCTCAGCAAGGGCGAGGTGCTAAGCAACTCAGTGAGACCCTGTCTCTACATAAAACACAAAATAGGGCTGGGGATGTGGCTCAGTGGTCAAGTGCCCCCGAGTTCAATCCCCAGTACCAAAAAAAAAAAAAAAAAAAAAATCAAATTATTAGTCTTTAACAAAAAGTGGGTTTTAAGTTTCTGCATTTCTTTACAGGATTTAATAGTCATTGGTCTTTGCAATATTGTCGGTTCATTTTTCAAATCTGGTGTATATTCTGCTGCTATTGCCAGGACTATTATTCAAGATAAAGGTGGAGGAAGACAACAGGTATGTTTAAAAAGAATTTTATCTCTATGTCAATTCAAAAGTATATTCATTGAATAGGATTATATGGACTCAATTTTGTCTTGATGTTTTTCTTGATGGGGAAGACCTTCTGGGAGAATTTGGATTCTACACTTGCCTTAATTCCTGAACAGATTTTGTTTTAAAAGTTATTGGTCAATGTTGAATTTGGAAGGCATGTTTCTGTAGAAATCTTATTAAACATAAGAGATTTTTGCATATTAGCCTACAGAAACCTACTTTGCACATAATATACTTACTGGAAGAACAACAATATTTCAGATAAACTTACCATCAGCTATTACTTTTTTTCCTGTGGGGAGATGCATTCTCATACATAGTCTGGGAAAGCAATAATACAAATTAAACATTTTCCTGGCTTCCTCAAAGGGCATGCATGGCACAAGGGTTTCCAGAGAGGAATCAGGTGTTTGTCTAGGAGAGCCTAGGAATTTATGACCATTCTCTCTCTGTGTAAGAGGAAACGACCTAGGACAGATTCTCTTCAGGTATTCTGAAGTAATAAACTAGATGTTTGGTAAGTTCGATGAGAGTGTTGACAGAAAAAAATTCTAAAAGCAAACTCCCCCTAACTGCAGGCATGGGATTTTGTAATTCCAGTGTTTATGAGTTTTGAACTGACTAGATAAAGTTACAACCTGAAAGCACGAGAGGCATCCCATCTTAGTTCTGTGGCGTGATGAAATGGTGGAGCGTTATCAGAATGGGAGTCGGGGCAAACCCAGGGAATGAATCAGGGTTCAGCCGGTGAAATGACTGTGGCAGAACCCAAAGACAAGCTCGTTCCTCGCAAGGCCCGTGAGATGTGGTCAGAACCTGGTGTGACAGAAGGATGGAAGCTCAATTTGAATGGGGAAAGATAAAATGTCACAGTCCATGGGCAAAGATAAGATGGAGTTTGAGGTGAAAACCAGTGAAAGCCAGAAGGAAGATTAGGCTGGGTGAGAGCAAAGGTCTCAAGTAAGGCTCCATCCTATCATTTTATGCAGGCTGAGTTTTGTGGCCATAGAGCTTCCTCCAGACACACTGGCGGGAGAAAGAAGGAGCATAGGCTGTGTGAAAAGAGAGAATGTTCTATACAAGCATACACAATCTTTGGAATCAAACTGAGAGGGTTTTTTATGAGAAGAAGAAATGGAAATGGCAACCCCAGAGATGAGTTCTACTAACTTTTTTATGACACACACTTTGTTTATCCAGTGCCCAGGTACCACATAAATTTGGGAAGGCAAGATGTACACAGTTGGAAAAAAACTAAATCAAAATGCAAGGAAAATCAAGTGCAAAATGAGCACAATTGACCAAAAAAGCACCTTAAGTATTTAGGAGAAGGAGATTGGTGGAGGAATTGGGACTTTCCCAGAGTCCTCAAAGTGGTTTAGGATTTGCACTGATGGAAGGAAGAAGGGCTTCGGGTCAACTGCAGAGCTGTCTTACCAGCAGGACACCTGCATGTGGTGGGCTGGAGAAAGAATAGCTTTGCTGACTGCACACATTTGGGAAATAGGCCAAGCTTTGGAAGAAACTTGGCAGAAGATGATGGAATTTCCAGCCTCTGAGCCAGTCCGTTTTTACCATTTTAGCAGGCAGCCTATGGCTCTTTTTGTCTTCTACTGCTATCTGTTGACCTATGTGGCACATTTTCTCCGAGTAGCATCTCTCACTGCACTGCAGTGGCCCTCTGTGGGGAAGTGCGTCCCTAGGGATGGTAGTGAACACTCCTCTGATATGCCCAATTGAACTTGCTGACTCAAGGAAAGAAGGTTTTGGGCCCTGTCTTTACACAATGGAGCTGCCCATATTCCACCAGGACTTTCTAATCTGAACTAGAAAAGACCCCTGAGACTCATTGAGCCTTCTCTCTTCACAAGGCAGAGGGTATTCTCTCTACTCCTACCCTCTGGGAGGTTTTTTTTTTTTTGGTACTGGAGATTGAACTCAGGGGTACTCAACCACTGAGCCACATCCCCAGCCCTATTTTGTGCTTTATGTAGAGACAGAGTCTCACTGAGTTGCTTAGTGCCTCCTCATTGCTGAGGCTGGCTTTGAACTCGGGATTCTCCTATCTCAGCCTCCTAAAGTGCTGGGATTAGAGGTGTGCGCCACTGCGCCCAGCTCCTCTGGAAGTTTTTGATTCACTCTGCCTGAAACTACTCCTACTTCTTCAAAGTTCCTTAAGACTCCAGGAAAGAGAAATTGGAGGCTGGCTCTGAATGTCCCCCAAACAACCTACCACTGGTCATTTTATTTTTACATTTTATCTGTCATAAATGCAAACTGGGTATATGTCTGCATTTCACTTTATTATTTCCCTGTCTAGAACCTATTTTACCTTCACTGTTGTGAAGCAAAACCTACTGGTCCTCCCAGCCATGGCTTCAGCCTAAAGTGTGGGCAGGCCTGGCCCATAGCAGAGAGTATGAGACGAGCCCCAGGTCTGTGGCCAGTTGGATTGTCCCCTACTTCATCTTCCCACTCATCCAGTTCCCCCACTGTGGTTCCCTGGTCTCCATGATTCTGTGCCTATCCTTCTTTCCTACTTTCCAAGGACTAGCCTTCTTGCCTAGTCCCCAGGCTCCCAGAACTTCTCTAAAAATGAGTTATTATAAAAGAAAGGGAAGTGTTGTGTTCTTTCTAAAGGAAGAAAATGAAGCAGCGGAGAGAACCTAGATTTTGGAATCAGATGGTCAGAGTGTTGGAACCAGACTCCATGCTTCCTAGATGTGTGTGACCTTGGGCCGATTAGTTTTGCTCTCTGAGGCTCTAGTCCTCATCCATAAAATGGAGATAAAAACCAACCTTTTAGTTGTGAGAATAAAATTAGATGTTTATAGTGTCAACCACAGTGCCTGTCTCTTAAGAGATGTTTAATGAGACAGGAGAATTGCGAGTTCAAAGCCAGCCTCAGCAATGGCGAGGCGCTAAGCAACTCAGTGAGACCCTGTCTCTACATAACACACAAAATAGGGCTGGGGATGTGGCTCAGTGGTCGAGTGCCCCTGAGTTCAATCTCCAGTACCAAAAAAAAGAGAGAGAGAGATGTTCAAGAGCGATAGCTCCCCAGTCCCCAGTGTCTAGGCATGTGTTCAGCAACCTGCTGCCCTTCTGCACAGAACCCACTGCTTGTGAAGCAATGGGTGTCTGAGAGCCTACACGTCAGTAGTAGCTGTGGCTGTAGGAGCTCCCATTGCCTTGAGTCACTGGAGATAAGCCTGGAAGAGTGGTGTAAAATCGGAGCAGAAAAGCAAAATATATAGGAGATGTGAACTTCAATAATACTTATTGTCTTTAGTCCCAGTGCAAGATTCTGAGAGTCATTGAGCATCTTCCTGAGGCACAATGCCATGAAGGCTAGTCCTCTGACCCCAAATCCCACCCCTTTAAATGTACCACTACAAGGGACACACAGTTATTGGCAGGCCTCCCAAACCCCTCTGAACAGTTACTTTTATGGTATTCAAGATTCTGTTTGTGCTTTTCATTCCTTCCTTCTTTCCTTCCTTCCTTCCTTCCTTCCTTCCTTCCTTCCTTCCTTCCTTCCTTCTTTCTTTCTTTCTTTCTTTACTGGAGATTGAACTCAGGGGTACTCGACCACTGAGCCACATCCCCAGCCCTATTTTGTGTTTTATGTAGAGACAGGGTCTCACTGAGTTGCTTAGTGCCTCTCCATTGCTGAGGCTGGCTTTGAACTCGCAATTCTCCTGTTTCAGCCTCCCAAAGTGCTGGGATTACAGGTGTGCGTCACTGCGCATGGCTGTGCATATTTTAATCTAGGTTTTTATACAGTTTACTTTGGCATCTGCCTGTCTGAAAAATAATAAAAATAAATAATCGTAGCTGGGCAGAATGATGCACACCTATAATCCCAGCAGCTCAGGAGTCTGAGGCAGGAAGATCACAAGTTCAAAGTTAGCAAGGCTCTGAGCAACGCAGAGAGACCCTGTCTCAAAATAAAAAGGTTGGGGATGTGTCTCTGTGTTTAAGTATCCCTGGGTTCAACCATAAAAAAGAATAAATAATCAGAAGAATTTTAGAGAAGTGGAAGGAAAGAAAAGGCCTGATATACTTTCCTATGTTAATCAAATTAGTTTTTTATTGGTAGAGCAATAAATCAGATTTAGCAACTGGCTGACCTGAGGATCAACTGGAGGGGCTTGTAGCATTGGTTACCTGGTGTGGTATTATAGTATATGCAGTGTTCACTGGTAGAGCTTTCCGAGTATCAGGTACAGCGATTCATTTTCCTGATCCTTTTTCCTCCAGTACTCTCCTGTGGTTCTGCTTTTCCATGTCATGCTGCTCATTTTAACTGTGAAGCCGCTGGGATGGGGAAGAAGGATGTAGGACACAGACCACCTTGCTCTTCTTTTCAGTGATATGCTGATTTGGCAATGAGTAGTGAGAGAGAGCCCAGTGGGAAGGTTTTTTTTTTTTTTTTTTTTTTCTTTTCCCACATAAAAATTAAAGAGCAAAGTTAGAGAATCATTTCTAAGTGACCCTTTATTTTTTTTTATTTTTTTATTTTTTTTGGTACCAGGGATTGAACTCAGGGGTACTGAATCACTGAGCCACATCCCCAGCCCTATTTTTTGGGTTTTTTATGTAGAGACAGGGTCTCACTGAGTTGCTTAGCGCCTCACTGTTGCTGAGGCTGGCTTGAAACTCGCGATTCTCCTGTCTCAGCCTCCCAAAGTGCTGGGATTACAAGCGTGAGCCACCGCGCCCAGCTCTAAGTGACCCTTTTAAAGGGTTGGATTTGAGGGACTCTCTCAGTTCTTGCTGATACATGCCACTGTTTGGACTTGTGGTTAGTTTTACCCTACTGTAACCCCATTCCCCATCACAGTGGGAAAAGATGCTGCTTTGTAAATATATACATAAATTTATACAGGCTTAAAAAGGGAAATTTACCAATAGAGGATATCATGAATTCAGGACTTAGGTCCAGAGAGCCTTGGATTATAAAGGGAATTGTGTTTTTCAGCTTCATTTGATGAGTGAGAATCACTGTTTACCAAGTGACACTAAGCTCAGAGTGGTCAACCCAGCTGGGATAGACCGAGCACAGCTCTATAGAGGCTTGACTTATGTTGGTAACCTTTTCTTTTTCTTTCTTTCTTTTTTTAAATATTTTTTAGTTGTAGATGGACACAAATATCCCTATTTATTTTTATGTGGTGCTGAGGATCGAACCCAGTGCCTCACGCATGCAAGGCAAGCACTCTACCACTGAGCCACAACCCCAGCCCTGTTGGTAACCTTTTCTTTTTCTTTTTTTTTTTTTCAATATCTCTATTTTATTTATTTGTTTTTATGTGGTGCTGAGAGTCGAACCCGGTGCCTCACGCATGCGAGGCAAGCGCTCTATCACTGAGCCACAACCCCAGCCCCTGTTGGTAACCTTTTCAATTGAAGGAAAAGGAAATTGAAGCAGGATCATGAAAAGTGATAATCACTGTATTTTTTAAGGAGAAGCACCACTGAAATTGTTAGATAGGAAGTTTTCCAAACTCCAAACAGGAGAGTGAGGGGTTGACTAATTATCTACGTGGGAAGTAGAATAGTTGGGATTTTAGAGCTATCAGTGAGGAGTCTAGTGTTTTCTTTTTCTTTCTTTCCTTTTTTTTTCTTTTTGTACTTTTTTTTCTCTTGTACCAGGGTGCCTAACCACTGAGCTACATCCTTAGCCCTTTTTCTTAATTTTTTAATTTGATACAGGGTCTCACAAAGTGTTTAGGGCCTCACTAAATTGCTGAGGCTGGCTTTGAACTTGGATTTTCCTGCCTCAGCCTCCCAAGGCACTGGGATTACAGGCATGCACCACCATGCCCAGCCTACTGGGGGTTTTCTAAATTGTGCAAGGAATAGTTAAAGGTTTGAAGAAATGCATGACATAGTTTAGGAGACTTCAGATACATGGCGCAGAGCTAGGGCAATAAGGATTCAAGTGCCCAGGAAAATTTTAAACCTTTCAGAGAGCTTTCACACATTCATTCAACAAATACTTATTGAGTGTTTAGTACTTTGAAAAGTACTAGGTGTTTAGTACTTTGAAAAGAACTGAAAATGTCAGCTCCACAAAAATGCACTTATTCCAACTCCTTTGAAGAAAAAAATGACATGCTTCTCACAGAAGGCCACAGATGCAGACAGGGACCGATATGTTCCTGATGGTTCTCTTCAACTGGCTCTGTTTCCTCAGTTTGCATCTCTGGTAGGCGCAGGTGTGATGCTGCTTCTGATGGTGAAGGCGGGACCATTTTTCTATGAACTGCCTAATGTAAGTAGAACTTATCAAATAACTAAGTTTTTTTAAAAAAGTAGATGGAATCTCTGGTTTGCACCCTGATGGGGCATTTCCCAGGATAATTGCATGAAGCTCATCCCCCAAGGTTGCCCGGCCTATTTCTTGCCCTTTTCCTTTAAAATAATAGCACCATAGGGTGGGATGGGAGCTGAATAAGATAATGTGAGATATATATGTATATTTTTATCTGAGATATATTTGTGTGAAATTATATACATTTAAAATAAACTGGGCGCAGTGGCTCAAGCCTGTAATCCCAGCACTTTGGGAGGCTGAGACAGGAGGATCGCGAGTTCAAAGCCAGCCTCAGCAACGGCGAGGTGCTAAGCAACTCAGTGAGACCCTGTCTCTACATTAAACACAAAATAGGGCTGGGGATGTGGCTCAGTGGTCGAGTGCCCCTGAGTTCAATCCCTGGTACCAAAAAAAAAAAAAAGAAAGAAAGAAACATTATTGTGGGGGCTGGGGTTGTGGCTCAGTGGTAGAGCACTTGCCTCGCATGTGTGAGGCACTGGGTTCAATTCTCAGCACCACATATAAATAAATAAAATAAAGGTCCATTGACAACTAAAAAATATTTTTTTAAGAAAGAAACATTATTGTTATTATCATTTTTATCTTGTTGTAGCTTAAGCTATAAAATAAGCTTTATGAGCTGGGTGCAGTGGCGCACACTTGTAATCCCAGTGATTCGGGAGACTGAGGCAGGAGGATCGCGAGTTCAAAGCCAGCCTCAGCAAAAGCAAGACACTGAGCAACTCAGTGAGACCCTGTCTCTACATAAAACACACAGTAAAGCTGAGGATGTGGCTCAGTGGTCGAGTGCCCCTGAGTTCAATCCCCGCTACCAAACTGAATGAATGAATGAATGAATGAATGAATGAATACATAAATAAATAAATAAATAAATAAATAAATAAATAAATAAATAAATAAAATGAGCTTTGTAAGTAAGGAACCAGTGAAAATAGACCTCAGATACCAGATCCTCATTGCCAGTACAGGCTTGGAAACTCATGCCATCTGTTTTCTGGAAGGCCTTGATCTGCCTTCTATGTGAACACAGACCCCTCATTGCTGCTACATTGCCTCTTCGTGAATTCATGACACTCAAATGTGGTCTGATTGTTGAGTTTTAACTCTGTCCAACTAGGCTGCCTCTGGATATGAATGTGCCATTTTTTCCCTTTGGATGAGACTGTTCACCTGACCCTTAAAGATGCCGGGTGTGCTAATCACCGGCTGTACTCAGCTTTTCTAAGTTACAATATAGATCCTTGCTCAGTTATCTCTATTGACGAACAATATAGATTTATGTCTCTGGACATAAATTTTCTTCATATTCCCTTTAGCCATTTTATAATATACTTAGGGAGGTGGGGCAAGTTTTCCTTCCTGGTGTAACAGCTTCATTACCTGAGGTGGCCATCCCCAAAGCTGGAGTAATTATAGATGTCATCTCCATCTTGCTCGGTGCTACCTTCTATCTAGCGTCAGGCGTCATTAGAGCAGGACCACCACAAGGTTGCTGCTGCCTTCTTCTCTTGTGACTCAAGGATCTTGGAGCCCAGGAATGGTATCTGCTCAAGGAGGATGAGATTGACAAGCCTGTGCTTAACACAGAAGCTGTTCTTCATTTCCCAGCAGAAGTCCTCTCCAGAACTCAGTCTATTCAAAAGTCTATTTTGAAGGGTCACTCACTAATTTACTTTGAGCAGTTTTATTTTTTCTTTACTGCTAAAAGAAGCAGAACTTTAAAATTCCAAACAAGCAAAAACTGTCAGAATTCACTGAAGGGTAGTAATAATAACATGTTTATTATAAACATGTTGGAGACAGGACATCCTTCATTTTTGGCTGGCTATGTTGCACCACGTTATTCTTACTGTATCTTTTTTTAAAGTATTTTTTTTTAGTTGTAGATGGATACAATACCTTTATTTATTTTTATGTGGTGCTGAGGATCCAACCCAGTGCCTCACATGTGAGGGGCAAGTGCTCCACCACAGAGCCGCAACCCCTGCCCCATTCTTACTTTATCTTCTTAGCACATTTCTGAGTGAGAAGATGTGAATACAATCTGATCAATGAAATATCTGAACTATTATAACAATGAAGTCATATGGTATTAAACTATGGATCATTTCTTCTTTCCCTAAAAGACTGCAGATGGCTCTTTGCAAAATCCTTATTAGAGTCATTAATGGAGCCTCCTGGTTAGGATCTCAACTAGGTACCAAAAGACCACCATAAGTCGGGTGCAGTGGTGCACGCCTATAATCCCAGCACTTTAGGAGTCTGAGATAGGAGAATCCCAAGTTCAAAGCCAGCCTCAGCAACAGCGAGGCGCTAAGCAACTCAGTGAGACCCTGTCTCTACATAAAACACAAAATAGGGCTGGGGATGTGGCTCAGTGGTTGAGTGCCCCTGAGTTCAATCTCTGCTACCAAAAAAAAAAAGACCATCATAAACTTGGAAAAGCATGATACAAAATAGTATATTCAATGTCATTTCCAATTTTGTGTGAAAAAAAATATATAGAACACACCAACCTGTTAAAAACACTTGTCTCTTTGATAATGAAAATGATAAAGGAGTATAATTCTTCTTTTACACAATGAGCATATTTTACCTTAATATTCACAAATTCTATATTTTTTTCACAGATTTTTTCCTGAGATTTGTTTCCTCTCCATACCCCCTGCCTCAAGTCAAAACTCATACAAATCTCTGATGA
This sequence comes from Geosciurus inauris, assembly GCA_004024805.1. NCBI lineage: Eukaryota > Metazoa > Chordata > Mammalia > Rodentia > Sciuridae > Geosciurus > Geosciurus inauris. The sequence continues at coordinate 10,955 of PVHX01021579.1, forward strand.
AGTTAAATTTCTTTTCGTCTCACTGCAAATTATTGAGAGTTTGGAGATTCTTGACTGGAAAGAAGGTGGTATGGTAGGAAAGAAGCATACCTCAGAAAGCTGGAGGGGCTGGGATTGTAGCTCAGCGGTAGAGCGCTTGCCTTGCATGCGTGAGGCCCTGGGTTCGATCCTCAGCACCACATACAAAGCAATAAAATAAAGACATTGTGTCCATCTAAGACATTAAAAAAAAAAAAAAGAAAGCTGGAGCAAGCTAGAGCCAGCTATTCCTAATGGTAGAATCAGCTCTAATTCCCAGGCAGTTTATTGAGGAGAAGAAGGCTAGAAAAAGGCTGAGAAATATTTAACCAACTCAGGGACATAAACACATAATAGAATAGATAAAATGTCACCTGTCACCAATAATTACAAATAAACCACTAATATTTTGTCATATATCTAACATTATTTTTTTTGTTACTGACACTTTATTTGTTATTACATCCCCAGCCCCGCCCCACCTTCTTTACAATTATTTTTTACCCTTAGTTGCTAAGGGTCTTGTCAAATTGCTGAAATTGGCCTTGAACTTGAGATCCTCCTGCCTCAGCCTCATGAGTCACTGGAATTACAGGCATTCACAACTATGCCTGGCAAACCAGTCTTATTTTCTGTGAACAGATATCACTTTGTACGGTTGCAACCTAGCTGGACATACAGTTTTGTATTGTTGATTTTTTTCAATATAATACTCCAACATTTCTACATGACAGTGTGTCACTATGTCTTGGTCTGTTGCCAGATGATCTTCCAAAAGGGCAAGTTGAGAATGTTTATACTCAACAACCATATACATGGGGTGTTATCAATGTTTTTAATTTGCTATGTTAACTCGAATGATAATAAATGATGTCTCATTAGTAAAATAATGACAACATATCATGATCAAACTTGAATAGAAGCCGGGCGCGGTGGCTCAAGCCTGTAATCCTAGCACTTAGGGAGGCTGAGACAGGAGAATCGCGAGTTCAAAGCCAGCCTCAGCAACAGCGAGGTGCTAAGCAACTCAGTGAGACCCTGTCTCTACATAAAACACAAAATAGGGCTGGGGATGTGGCTCAGTGGTTGAGTGCCCCTGAGTTCAATCTCCAGTACCAAAAACAAAAAAACAAAAACAAAAACTTGAATAGAAACACACGACTTTAGAGTTTCTGTGAGTGGAACTTCTCTTGATTTATCATCCCATCTGAGAATGGCTTCTAGATGATGTGAGCAATAGATTTGTCAAGCAAATGAGACAAGGCCAATAGCCAAAGGAGCCAGCTCCCTCATGGGTCCTGGTGTTACCACAGTAACAACACTGATGTTACCTTTGGCTACTCCTCTTCTATGTGAGTAACAAACTCTCTGAAACTAAAAGGGGTCCCTTGTAGCTTTACTGCCTGAATCTGTTGGGCTTTGAGCTTGGCCTGACCTTGCCTCACATGTCTGACAAATCATAAAGGAGAATAGAGAAAGATGTGGAGAATATTTATTTGGGTCGACCCATGAGTTGGAGCATGTCTATGGTATTCATATGAAATATCAACATAAAAGTATTTCTGAGTGGCAAGGCTGACATTTTGTAGTTCCTTTGTAGGGGCTGGGAGCTTTAACTCCACCTATCCACCCACTGAAGGGAAATGAAGCTGGGTTTATCTTTTCCCCACAGGCTGTGCTGGCTGGTGTTATTCTGAGCAACGTATTGCCCTTCTTCGAAAGCATTTACAACCTACCCACTCTGTGGAGGCAGAACCAATACGACTTTGTGAGTGTAGATGTCCTGGCTGAGCAAGTGAAAGGCAGAGGGGAAGGTCAGAGAGAGAACAAAAGAGATCAGTCATGGACATGAAGAACACCAGCAACTCTGATGCCTTGTGTTCTAGAACCCAGAGGCACTTTACCACTGAGCCACTCCCCCAGCCCTTTTTAGTTTTTATTTTGAAACAGGATCTCACTGAGTTGCTGAGGCTGACCTTGAACTTGCAATCCTCCTGCCTTAGTTTCCCAAGTCACTAAGATCACAGGTGTGTGCCATCGCACTTAGCCCTTGCACTCTGTTTTCCTTTTAAGAAGACAAGGCTGTTGGTGCATGAAAACTGGGAGTTCTCATTCCAACTATGCAAAATTAAATGAAAGGGATTGATGAAGTGGCTACAGTTACACGCAGATCTAGTAAAGAGAGTTTGTTATCCATTGCATATTCGAATGACTTTTAGTCCAGTTAATATAAATATCTTTCTGGATAAGAGACACAAGTTTTGGGGCTGGGGTTGTAGCTCAGTGGTAGAGCGCTTGCCTAGCACTTGGAGGCACTGGGCTTCGATCCTTAGCACCCCGTATTAATTAATTAATTAATCAAAGGTATTGTGTCCATCTACAACTTAAAAAAAAATCTAATGCCAAAAAAAAAAAAAAAAAAAAAAAAAAAAAAAAAAAAAAAAAAAAAAAAAAAAAAAAAAAAAAAAAAGACACAAGTCTTAAGAGAAGGAGGTATCTTACCAGACAGAATGGCAACTGGGACACAAAACCAGAGAGCAAAAAAGAAAAATTGGGGTGGAGGGACAGATGCAGAATGTAAGGAGAGGAGAAGGACCTAATAGAGGCAGAGAAATTGAGAGAAGGCAATTCTGGGAGCCAGATTCCTGAGAGGCTAGGAGGGGATGTGATCCAGTGCACAGAGGGAGTTTCCAGTCCAGGAGGAGGGCTAGTATTCCCACCTGACTGAAGTGGATGCGCAAAAGTTGAGCGCAGATACTGACAAATGATGGGGTGGGGGAAGTAAAGAGTTAAGGGAGTTTCAGCCTATTTTTTTCTTGTGAAGATGAAGGTAAGGTCAGGTAGGGACTTGAAAAAGGTGTTCAAGATTTGCAATAACTATTATAGGTCTTAAAATAACTATTAGCCTGGGGTGAGTGTCGCAGTTTGCTATACAGATGGGATTTCTAATCCCAACAAAGCCTGTAAGGAAGAGATGATTATCACTATTTTGCACCTAAGGAAACAAAAATTTCAAAAGAGAATTGAATTTTAGGCAGCCTTGAGGGTCCACAGTTTGAGATGGCACCAGTCCCTCTGCCCCAGGTGTAGAAGGGAGAAGGTGGAGGTCACTTGAGAGGTAGGACTGGCGTGTTCTTGACTTGGCAAGTTTTCATGGTCTCCCTTTCCCTTCAACTTCTTTTCCACAAGGTTCTTTGGATCATGACCTTCTTATGTACGGTTTTCCTGGGACTAGACGCTGGACTGTTTGCTTCCTTAGGTTGTGCTTTCTTCATCATCACTGTTCGTTCACACAGGTACTTTGTCTCAGGTAATAGGAAGTTAGCCACAGCAAGGTAAGGCCAGCCTGGCCTAAAGGCAAGTGCGTTTCCTTTCAGAACTAAGATTCTCATCCTGGGTCAGATCCCTAACACCAACATTTACAGAAGCATCAATGACTATCGGGAGGTAAGAAGACAAAGCATCCCCCTCTGGCCCAGGGGATGGGGTGCACCAAGCCTGGTGCTTAGTTTCTCTACAAAACTCCTTTTGCTGTTGTTGGCTGTTCTGCAGATACACATTCACAAAGGAGGGGGAAGCAATGAACAAGGGCAGAGGTGGGTTCTTAAGTAGCTAAATCCTCATAGCACAGCCAGCTAAGAATCACTTTTGAATTTATTTATTTATTTATTTATTTTTGGTACCGGGGGTTGAACTCAGGGGCACTCGACCACTGAGCCACATCCCCAGCCCTATTTTGTCTTTTTATGTAGAGACAGGGTCTCATTGAGTTGCTTAGTGCCTCGCCGTTACTGAGGCTGGCTTTGAACTGGCGATTCTCCTGTCTCAGCCTCCCAAAGTGCTGGGATTATAGGCGTGCGCCACAGCACCCGGCTCTTGAGTGATTTTTAAGAAGAGGAAGATCAAGATAAAGAGCGGAATGAGAAATGGAAGTGGGGGAAGCAGGGGATGGAAATGGGAGAAAAGAACTTTCTGGTTCTTGCTTCCAAAAGGAGGCATATGAATTCTCCAGAAGGTTCTAAAGATGAATTATTCTTGCTGCATGACATAATTGAGAAATTTCCTTCCACTTCATATTTTGTCTTGGCAGGTTGTATATTTCCCCGGAGTAAAAATCTTCCAGTGCTGCAACTCCATTACCTTTGTAAATGTGTACAACCTAAAACAAAGGCTGTTAAAAGAGGTAACCCCTCTCCTCCCCACCTTTCTCCACCAGCTGTGCTGGCCTGCAAGCAAAGATCTCTCCCACCCTTTTGCTTTCCTGTCTACCACTCACCCTGTGTATGAGAATCCTTTTTTGTCTTTCAGGTTGGTATGGTAAGGGTGCCTCTTAAAGAAGAAGAGATTTTCAGGCTGTTTAATTCAAAGGAACCCCGCCGTCATTCACGTAGGAGGAACAAGATGTGTACATGTTCCTGCAACTGTGATGACGTGGAAATATCACCCAGGGTCAGAAATATCTCTTTTCTGCATTTGTCTCTTCTCCTTCTCCTCTTCCTCCTCCTCCTCCTCCTCCTCCTCCTTCTTCTTTTAAACTGGGAATTGAACCCAGGGGCACTTAACCACTGAGCTACATCACCAGCCTTTTTTTATATTTCATTTAGAGCTAGGGTCTCCCTGAGTTGCTTACAGCCTCACTAAATTGCTGAGGCTGGCTCCTGCCTCAACGTCCTGAGCCACTGAGATTACAGGCATGCACCACCATGCCCAGCTTTCTCCACATTTTATGAAGAAGTACATTACTATGGCTTGGTGCCACGACACCTGTAATCCCAGCAGCTCATGGGTTACCTCCTTTAACAGCCTTTGTTTAACACACCTGTAATCCCAGCAGCTCATGAGTCTGAGGCAGGAGGATTTTGAGTTCAAAGCCAGCCTCAGCAAAAGAGAGGCACTAAGCAACTCAGTGAGACCCTATCTAAATAAAATACAAAATAAGGCTGAGGATGTGGCTCAGTGTTCGAGTGCCCCTGAGTTCAATCCACAGTAAATCCTCCCCCCCAAAAAATAAGTACATTACTGCTAGGCACAGTAGCGCACACCAGTGACTATGGAGGCTGAGGCAGGAGGATCACAAGTTCAAAGCCAGCCTCAGCAACTTGGCGAGGCCATAAGCAACTTTTACCGGTAAGACGTCTCAAAATAAAAAATAAAAAGAAGTGGGATACAGCTTAGTAGTAAAGCATGCTTGGGTTCAATCCCTAATACCCACCCCCCCAAATGAGCTGGGCATGGTGGCTCATGCCTGTAATCCCAGCACTTTGGGAAGCTAAGACAGGAGAATCACGAGTTCAAAGCCAACCTCAGCAACAGCAAGGCACTAAGCAACTCAGTGAGACCCTGTCTCTACATAAAACACAAAATAGGGCTGGGATGTGGCTCAGTGGTCGAGTGAGTTCAATCCCCAGTACCAAAAAAATAAAAGTACACTATTAATTTCCTCTAAGAAACTTTAGATGGGCCACAGAGAATTGGAAATAAAAGATTTCAAACAGAAATGACACGAGTTCCCCTTTGAGGTTCAGGTAGGAGGAGAAAGTAAGTAGGAGGAGATGCCCTGACTACTATTGGTGACAAGAGCACAGAGTTTGCCTGTTGAGACTGTCGGTGTTCATCATTTCTTTCTTTCTTTCTTTCTTTTTTTTTTTTTGGTACCAGAGATTGAACTCAGGGGCACTCAACCACTGAGCCACATCCCCAGCCCTATTTTGTGTTTTATGTAGAGACAGGGTCTCACTGAGTTGCTTAGCACCTTGCCATGGCTGAGGCTGGCTTTGAACTCGCGATTCTCCTGTCTCGGCCTCCCTAAATGCTGGGATTACAGGCTTGTGTCTCCGCGCCTGGCTAGTGTTCATCATTTCTAACCTGGACTTTGCCTCAATAGTCCCTTCCCACCAGGCACAGCTGTTCATTTGTGGCATTTGAGCCTTGCATTGATCTCCTAGTCCGGAGCCTATCCCCTAGAGGGCAACACTGTCTACACATACCTCCAATACCTCTCGTCCCTTGCCAGGCAGGGACCGGCAGAACACTGAGTGCCCACACTTGTTCCCACCCACACTAAGGGAGCAGAGGTTCTACTGAGCTCCCTGAAAACTACCAGCTTCCCTGCCAAGAGAACAGAGTGAATACTATATGTAATTTTAATTTTGTATCCACACAGTGCTGAGTATTACAAAGAACATACAGGACATCAGCAAATACACTTTAGAGTAGAATAAGATCACTCAATATTTATTCATCTCCTAATATGTGCCCAGAACCATGACACTATGAAAAAGGAAAAAGAGGATGCTTTAAAGTTTTATCTTATTTTTAACTGAGAGATAATTATATATATTTATGGAGTATGATGCAATATTTCAATACATGTACACATTGTGGAATGATCTAATCAGATTAATTAACATATCAGTCACCTAAATGCTTGTCATTTCTTTGTGGTAAGAACATTTAAAATTCCCTCTTTTAGCTATTTTTACCTATAATCACCATCCTGTGCAGTAGAACATTAGAAATTTTTATAATACCACAACAGTCTATGAGGGTTCCATTTTCCCCACCTCCTTCACAACACATATGATCTTTCATCTTTTTATAATAGCCAATGTAACAAGTACATAATATCTCATTGTGGTTTGAATTTGTATTTTTTAAATTTTTTTTAGTTGTTGATGGACTTTTATTTTATTCATTTATTCATACGTGGTGCTGAGAATTGAACCCAGCACTTCACTAGGTTCAAAGCTAGGCAAGCGCTCTACCACTGAGCCACAACCCCAGCCCTGAATTTGTATTTTTTTTTTTAAATATTTTTTTAGTTGTGGATGGACACAATGTCTTTATTTTATTGCTTTGTATGTGGTGCTGAGGATCGAACCCAGGGCCTCACGCATGCAAGGCAAGCGCTCTACCGCTGAGCTACAATCCCAGCCCCCTGAATTTGTATTTTTTTGATGTTAGAGATGTTGAACATTTTTTCATGTATCGGCCACTGTCTACCTTCTGTTGACAAATGTCTATGCATGCTCTTTACCCATTTTTTTA
>PVHX01021579.1:18119-29545 GCA_004024805.1 Geosciurus inauris
TATGTGGTGCTGAGGATCGAACCCAGTGCCTCACGCATGCCAGGCGAGCGCTCTACCACTGAGCCACAGCCCCAGCCCCTAATATTTTATTTTTTAGCTGTAGGTGGACAGAATATCTTTATTTTTATGTGGTGCTGAGGATCGAACCCAGTGCCTCACGCATGCTAGGCGAGCACGCTACCACTGCGCCATAACCCCAGCCCCCCTACCCATTTTTTTTTAATTTTTTTTAGATGGACAGAATATCTTTATTGTATTTATTTTTATGTGGTGCTGAGGATCGAATCCAGTGCCTCATGCATGCTAGGCAAGCGCTCTACCACTGAGCTACAATCCTAGCCCCATAAAACATGCTTTTTATATTTTTATTTGTGCATTATAATTATACGTAATAGTGAGGTTTGTTGTGACATATTCACATATGGACATAACATAAATCGCTCCATTGCATTCCACAGTACTTCCTCTTTCTCCTCCTTCCCCCTCCCCTTCTTCTACTTTACTCTTTCTATTTATTCTTTTTAATTGGAATATTAGAATTATAATAAATGTGTAATTCTTTGTGATATATTTATGTGGGCACATAGCATAATTTGGTTGATTTCATTCCCCAGTTCCTCCCTTTTCCCTCCTTTCTTTCCTTCCCTTGATCCCTTCCTTTTCTGTTATCCCTTCTTTTTTTGTGAGATTCTTTTTTTTTCTTTCAATTCTTTTCCTCTCTACTTCTGCATATGAGGGAAAAAATTCAACTCTTAATTTTCTGAGTTTGGCTTATTTCAATTAACAGGATATTCTCCAGATCCATCCATTTATCAGCAAATTACATAATTTCATTTATTTATTTATTTATTTATTTATTTATTTATTTATTTATTTATTTGGCACCAGGGATTGAACTCAGGGGCACTCAACCACTGAGCCACATCCCCAGCCCTATTTTTGTGTTTTATTTAGAGACAGGGTCTCACTGAGTTGCTTAGCGCTTCACCGTTGCAGAGGCTGGCTTTGAACTCATGATTCTCCTGTCTCAACCTCCCAGATTGCTAGGATTACAGGCTTGCGCCACCACACCCAGCTTTTCATAATTTCATTCTTCTTCATGGCTAAATATAATTCCATTGTGTATATATGCCACTTTTTGTTTTATCCATTCATCTGTTGGTAGACACCGATGCTGGTTCCATAACTTGGCTATTGTGAATTGCACTGTTATAAACACTCAAATGTATGTATTACTATAGTATGCTGACTTTGGTTCTTTTGGATAAATACCAAGGCGTGGAATAGATAGGTTATGTGGTGGTTCCATTCCTAGTCTTTTGAGGAGTCTCCATACTGATTTCCATAGTGGTTGTATAATTTGCAGTCCTACCAATAATGTATACGTTTTCCTTTCTCCCCACAAACTTGCCAGCATTTATCATTATTTATATTCTTGATGATTGTCATTCTGAGGTGAGATGAAATCCCAATGTAGTTTTGATTTACATTTCTTCTTTTGAGAAATGTCTACTTAGTTCATTTGCCCATTTACTGATTGGGTTATTTGTTGTTTGATGTTAAGATTTCTGAGTTCTTTATAGATTCTGGATATCAATTCCCTATCAGAAGAGTACCAACAAAGATTTTCTCCCGTTCCGTAGGCTCTCTTTTCATGCTCGTAATTATTTCCTTTACTGTGCAGCAGCTTATTAATTTGATGCCATACAATTAATTGATTCTTGGGTTTTATTTCTTGAGTTTTAGGACTCTTATTAAGAAAGTCAATGCCTATGTCTATGTGTTGGAATGTTGAAACTATGTCTTCTTCTAGGAGCCATCTTTCTGGTCTAACTCCTACAACTTTGATCCACTTTGAGTTGACTTTTTTTCAGGGTGATAGATAGGAATCTAGTTTCATTCTCCTACATCTGGATGTCCAGTGTTCCCATCACCATTTATGAAAAAGTCTGTCTGTTGTTAAAAAGTCTATGTTTTTGGCATCTTTGTCAAAGATGAGATAACTATATCTGTGTGAGTTTGTCCTTGTGTCTTCCATTCTATTCCATTGGTCTTCATGTCTGTTTATATGACATTACCATATTGTTTTTGGTAGTATAATTCAGGGTTAGGTATTATGATGCCCTTCAGCCTTATTCTTATTGCTTAGAATTACTTTGGATATTCTGGGTCTTTTTTTTTTAACTATTTATTTTTTAGTTGTAGGTGGACACAATATCTTTATTTTATTTTTATGTGGTGCTGAGGATCGAACCCAGTGCCTCCCGCGTGCTAGGCGAGTACGCTACCACTGCACCATAATCCCAGCCCCTATTCTGGGTCTTTTATTCTTCCATGTGAATTTTAGAGGACTGTTTTTTCTACTTTTGTGAACAATGTCATTGATCTTTTTTCTTTTTCTTTCTTTTTTTTCTGGTACCGGGGATTGAACTCAGGGGCACTCGACCACTAAGCCATATCCCCAGCCCTATTTTGTGTTTTATGTAGAGACAGGATCTCACTGAGTTGCTTAGTGCCTCGCTGTTACTGAGGTTGGCTTTGAACTCGCGATTCTCCTGTCTCAGCCTCCCTAAGTGCTGAGATTACAGTTGTGCACTACCACGCCTGGCTGAGGCAAGTTCCTTCTATCCCTATTTTGTTTAGCCTTTTTAAGATGAATGGATGCTGAATTTTGTCAAAGGCTTTTTCTTTATCTATTGATAAGATCATGAGATTTTTGTCCTTAATTCTATTTCTGTGATGAATTACATTTATCAATCTGTCTGTTAAACCAACCTTGCATTCCCAGAATGAAAGCAACTTGATTGTGATGTACAATCTTCTTAATGAAAACACACCATCTTAACCATGTTTTAGCTCAGTCAATCCTGGGTACCAAAAAATAAAAATTAAAAAAAAAAAGAAACATCACTCAGAATTACGCCACTCTAGCAAGCGAATTCTTTTCATTTTCCCATGAACCTAACAGTCCTCATCCACTCATGTTATTTATTTACCTTTTTAATGGACATGTGTACTTCCCCCAGGGAGACTCTGATCCCTGTGAATGCAGGGTTCACATTCACACCTTGCATGTCATTGTATTCCTGGTTTCTGATGCTGTCCTTCCTTAAGCTACAGAAGGCCCTTGGGCCTATTAAGAGACTGAAAGGAGTGAGAAGACAGCCATGCTCAAGTAACTTTTTTTTTTTTTTTTTTGGTACCAGGGATTGAACTCAGGGGTACTGGACCACTGAGCCACATCCCCAGCCCTATTTTGAGTTTTATTGAAAGACAGAGTCTCACTGAGTTGCTTAGCATCTTGCCATTGCTGAGCTGGCTTTGAACTGGAGATTCTCCTGCCTCAGCCTCCCTAAGTGCTGGGATTACAGGTGTGCGCCACCGCACCCGGCTCTCAAGTAACTTTTTGTTGTCTTAAGAAAGCGTGACAGAAGACTGTTGCATGGTAAAAGAAGAAGGTGCTAGGGCTGGGGTTGTGGCTCAGTGGCAGAGCGCTTGCCTTGCACATGTGAGGCACTGGGTTCGATCCTCAGCACCACATAACAATAAATAGACAAAATAAAGACATTGAGTCCATCTATAACTAAAAAATATTAAAAAAAAAAAAAAAGAAGAAGGTGCTGACAAAAAGTCCTGATCGAAGGATGGAGTTCTAACAAAATAGTAGTAGACATTGTAGACTTAGTGAGGACCCAGGGGCAAAGGAAAGGAACAGATCAAGGATGATTCTAAGTCTGGCTCACTACAATAATGATGTCATTGGTGGACACAGGAAGTTGGGAAGGAGCCCCTGTGGGTCATTAGGATGAGGAAAGATGAATGTAGCTTTGGTCATGAGATATCCAACTAAAAAATATACAGTGGTACCTAGTCTGGGGAGAAATGTCACCATAAGTGAGAGGGAAGTGAGCTAGTAGATAACAGTGTAGTTACAAGTACTTCCTGCCCTAGTTTAAATGTTATCTCTGTTCTCTCAGATTATCTACACAGAACGATTTGAATATAAACAGAATCTTGATGCATCATCCTCCATTAGCCTGGTCCGCTGCTCACATGTGGAAAGCATAAACACGAGCCAGAGTCTATCTGATGAGCAAGTGCCAAACACATCATCTTCCTTGTCTCAGAGAAATCAAGAACAAAGCAGCGGGGATTTGGAGAAAGTCCAGCTCTCAAACGAACTCTCAGGAAACAGCTTGCTTCCACTGTCTGAAGCTACTGAAAGTCAGGAGGTATCACTCATCCCTTACTCGGACAGGTCTTTTCAACCCAGTATCCACACTATCATCCTGGACTTTACCATGGTGCATTATGTCGATTTTCAGGCTTTGGTGGAATTAAGACAGGTAAGTACCTGGGGTTTTGCTGAGACCTCTGCTCTCCTCACACCACCCATGCCCACACCCTATCCCCATTTAATCCTGTTCCCCTCTGATTAGCTACTAACAGGACTGCTAGGCTAGCAGAAACTTGAATGTGGAGATAATTTAAGTCCAATCAGAATAAAATGAACTGGGGGCTGGGATTGTGGCGTAGTGGTAGCGTGCTCGCTTAGCATGCGTGAGGCACTGGGTTCGATCCTCAGCACCACATAAAAACAAAGATATTCTGTCCACCTACAACTAAAAAAATAAATAAATACTTTAAAAAAAAAAAAAAAGAATAAAATGAACTGAAGCTGGTTCAGTAAGCAAGAGCCACTTATTCTTTCTCCAAGAATGCAAAAAAGGAAATTGCCAACACCACTGAAGTAGCAATTTGTATAACTCCCAGTATATCCTAGGAGCTAGCTGCAAATCAAGGAGTAAGTTTGAGTGGTACAGAAAGCAGCTCACCAAGAATTCCTACTGCTCATCTGCTCTGAGCCAGACTCTGAGTTCTCTTGTACTCAGATATGAAGCAGTTGAAAGGAAACGACACCCCAACCCTGGAGCTGCCTGTCCAATATCTGACGCGGAGTCTTCCCCCTTCCCTGTTCATTGCGGACACCTTCAGGTAGAAAAGGACAGGGAAGAATGTTCCTTCAAAATTTGTCGCCAAGACCTGACTCCTACTCTCAGGCTCTTTGGCATTCTCATTTCTCTCCTTCATATACACAACAGACAGTTCATATGCACAGTTCACCATAATAGTCTCATTGCTCAGTGTCTCATAGGTACAGTGTCCTTTCTTCAGCCAGCTTCTCTCTGTTGATAGCACTCTATCCTACCTTTGCTCCTATTGGCAGTGGCCCAGGTTCAAGCATCCTGGGCACTCACTTCCCAGTTCTGACTATGTCCACCCTTTTTTTGAGATATGCTGCTTTGGTTGGTTTGCCTTCTTGAATCTTTGAATTCTACTTGACCATACATTTTTATTCCCAAGGGAATATTATTCTCTTAAGTGAGTCCAGGTCCTCTTTATTCTGAGGCAATAGCCAGTTTTTCATAGCAGGGAGAACTCTGGCTGCCAGTCTGGAAACGTGTGCTTTGTTCTAGCTTTAGTGCTCGCTGTCTGTCTGATCCAAAGCAGATTACTAAACTGCACTGAGTCTGTTTCCTCTTTAAAATATTCCATAGTGTGATTGTGCTTTCCTCTCCTCTCTTCCCCCCGCTTCCTGCCGCCACATATAGAGACACCATATTTTCTGGCCCTTGTGGATGACTTTCTGTTCTATCCCCATAGAGGATAAATGTCAGATGTTTTTACTTTAAATCCGTAAGACATTCTTGGTGCACTTTACAGTCTAAAATATAGGTTTTTTCATTCCCTTTGTAATTGTTCTGTATTCCTCTTATTAAAGAAAATTATTATGGTTTGTTTACCTTATAGTCAGCAATTTTTTTTTTTTGGTACCGGAAATTGAACTCAGGGGTATTCAACCACTGAGCCACATCCCCAGCCCTATTTTGTGTTTTATGTAGAGACAGGGTCTCACTGAGTTGCTTAGCGCCTCTCCGTTGCTGAGGCTGGCTTTGAACTCGCGATTCTCCTGTGTCAGCCTCCCTAAGTGCTGGTATTACAGGCTTGCACCACCACGCCCGGCTTATAGTTAGCAATTTAAGATGGGTATGATGGTGCACTCCTGTAATCCCAGCAGCTCTGGAAGCTGAGGCAGGAGGATCACAAGATTCAAACCAGCCTCAGCAATTTAGCAAGACCCTGTCTCTAAATAAAATATAAAAAAAGGCTGGGGATGTGGCTCACTAGTTAAATGCCCCTGGGTTCAATCCCTGGTACCTAAATAAATAAATAAAAATAAGCAACTTAAGCACACTTTTTTTTTCTTTTTGGTACTGAGGATTGAATCTAGGGGTGCTTAACCCCTGAGCCTCATCCCCAACCCCCTCCTTTTTTTTTTTTTAACCAACTATTACTTTCTTTATATTACTATGCTTAAGTTACATGGAAGAAGACAACTAAGCAGTACTGCCCCATTTCAGAAAAAGTTTCCAATCAACGCCAGTTATGTAGCTGGGTGCGGTGGCTCAAGCCTGTAATCCCAGCACTTAGGGAGGCTGAGACAGGAGAATTGCGAGTTCAAAGCCAGCCTCAGCAACGGCGAGGCGCTAAGCAACTCAGTGAGACCCTGTCTCTACATAAAACACAAAATAGGGCTGGGGATGTGGCTCAGTGGTCGAGTGCCCTAGAGTTCAATCCCCAGTACCAAAAACAAACAAACAAACAAACAAAAAACCCACAAAAAACAGTTACGTGGTGACAAGTGACTAGGAATGGTGACATCTTTGGGTCATGACTGACAAGGAAGAATGGGCTCTGGTGCTACAGTTCATCTCCAACACGAATATGGCGCCCGGGCAGCACAAGCCGTGCTAACACTGAGCCTTTAGCGCTGGGCGCAGATTCGTATCTTTTCTCTGAAGCTAGCAAATCAAGCAAAATAACTGAGTTTAACAACGAAAAGTTTTTTTTTTGTTTTTTTTTTTATTTTTTTTAGTTGTAGATGGACACAATGTCTTTATTTTATTGCTTTGTACGTGGTGCTGAGGATCGAACCCAGGGCCTCACGCATGCGAGGCAAGCGCTCTACCGCTGAGCTACAATCCCAGCCCACAACAAAAAGTTTTAAAATGAAGCCCAAATAAGTGTAAAAACCATGCTCTTGACATATTGTCCATTCAAAGTTTACATAAAGCACGCTTTTTTCACTCTAATAGCCCAGGTTTTTTTCCTCACATAGCTTACCATGTAGCTGCAGGGACTCTTCTGCCTCAAGATGCAAACATAGGGGAAAAAAATTAACAGTAACTGCATAATATTCTCTCTACACACTGATGTTGGATGGAAAATACAAAATTTAAAAAAAAGAAAGAAAGAAAGAAAAGAAAGGTTCCATCTCAGATTCTCACAACCTCTTGTTCCGCAGTTCATGAATCTGACTCTGATGCTAAGGTGACAGTATATGTAAGTAGATTTTTGTTTTCCGTAAAGGAGACCTGGGAAAATATGGATTTATCTCTTTTTGTTCAAGAGTTATCGGATGGTACATGCTCCTCAAAGCCTTCACTCTCTTAAACTAGAGCACGTTCCAGGATCACATGGCCTTCCTTATAAGGCTGGCTGTCTTCAGTAGCAAACTCATAGATCCATCCCAGTTTCCTATTCATCCTGAACCATGTGGCAGCCAGTGATCTTGAACTTCACTGTACTGTAGCTTAACTAACTTGTTAAAAACAAACACTCTACCAGGGGCACCTGTGAACCAAGTAGAGATGAGTTCTGAGCCAGTACTCAGGATCCTGCCACAGTTTACACAAGAAAACAGATGGGTACCACCAGTATGATCAAGGAAAATTCTGCCCATTTGATAGCCGAAGTTCTAAAGAACGCTGAGCGGAGGTGAGATCCACGCTGCCAGCGGCTCTTCGTTTTTCAGCTGGGATCCCCGCCCCCAGCCCTTTTTTATATTTTATTTAGAGACAGGGTCTCGCTGAGTTGCTCTGAGGTTGGCTTTGAACTTGAGATATTCCTACCTCAGCCTCCTGAGCTGCTGGGATTACAGGCATTCAGCAGCGCACCAGGTTTAAACACTTTTTTTTTTAATACTTTTTTAGTTGTAGATGAACACAATGTCTTTATTTTATTGCTTTGTGTGTGGTGCTGAGGATTGAACCTAGGGCCTCACGCATGCGAGGCAAGCGCTGTACCGCTGAGCTACAATCCCAGCCCCTAAACACACTTTTTAAAATCCCATTCACCCGCCAGGTGCAGTGGCTCACGCCTGTAATCCCAGCACTTTGGGAAGCTGAGACAGGAGGATCGCGAATTCAAAGCCAGCCTCAGCAAGGCAGGTGCTAAGCAATTCAATGAGACCCTGTCTCTACATAAAACATAAAATAGGGCTGGGGATGTGGTTCAGTGGTCTACTACCCCGAGTTGAATCCCCAGTTCAAAAAATCCATTCATCCATTCTTATTAGAGACAACCACTCAGTTTAGGTTTCTTCTAAATTCATGGGATTTCCCTTTCTCATTGTTTGTCATTTACAGTATGTCTGTTGAGGCCCTTCACCAAATGACTTTATGATTTACCATATGATCAAGAATGACTGTGCCCAGGTGCAGTAGTGCACTGTAATGCCAGCAGCCTGGCAGGCTGAGGCAGGAGGATTGCAAGTTCAAAGCCAGCCTCAGCAGCTTAGCGAGGCCCTCTGCAACTCAGTGAGACCCTGTCTCAAAATGAAAAATAAAAAATGGGCTGTGGATGTGGCTTCGTGTTTAAGCACCCCTGGGTTCATCCCTGGTACAAAAAAAGAATGACTTTCTGTTTCCTCTTGGTACTGATAGAAGCAAAGTCTGTTTTATTGGTTTCTTTTGACATTTTATCTTGGTGCTCAGGGCTGAAGTCTACTCAATCCTAAAGTATTGTGATTAGTATTGATTTGGTTGGAAGTAAACGTCAAATGATTTATTGCCCCCAGAGCTTGGTATATTGGCTGAAGTAAACTTGAGGTTAGTATCTGATGAGTAACATCATCAGATACTAAATATCCGATGTTTTACTAAAGTCAAATGCAACTTTGCAGAACAGCTCTGAATGTGACCCTCAGGATTTTTTAATTCTATTTCCCACCGCATCACCTGACCATCTTTGAGTGACATCTCACCCCCTTGGCTTGATGAACTCTAGGGAGCAGGGAGTCACACAGAAACATTAAATAATCCCAAAGTATGGCTGTTCATGGTGACTTCCAAAGTGTTCCCGTCATACCCTTGCGCATCTCTATACCAGGGCTTTTCTCATGCAAACATTTTCTCTCTCTCTCTTTTTTTTTTTTTTCAGTACTACGGATTGAACTCAGGGGTACTTGACCACTGAGCCACGTCCCCAGCCCTATTTTGTGTTTTATGTAGAGACAGGGTCTCACTGAGTGCTTGCTGTTGCTGAGGCTGGCTTTGAACTCGCAATTCTCCTGTCTCAGCCTCCCTAAGTGCTGGGCTTACAGGTTTGCGCCACTGCACCCAGCTGCAAACATTTTCTCTTTATGTGAACTGTTGCCCACCTGAAGACTGTGAGCATCCCTCCCTCTCAGTCCCTAGCCCCCATGAGATGATCTGACTCTCTTTTGTGTACCCTCTCTTTTGTGTACAGAAGTCCACTCATCAAATGTTTGTAAAGCAGAATTGGGAGGCAACAGTACTTATATCCCAGATGAACCCATGGCCAAAGGGGTTTGAAAACTCAGCTAATTGAAAGTCCCTTTCTTAGTGAGCATGAAGCTCTCTGATGCTGATTTACTCTCTCCCTGCAGATGTGCAATGCTTTCCAAAACGCCAACATTTTGGTGCTCATTGCAGGGTGTCACCGTGAGTATCCTTCACCCTATGAGAGGGCTGTGTCTTGCACCCTCGGGGCCCTGCTCCCCAGGTGTCTGACAATGTGTGTTCCTGGTTTGGTTTGTAGCCTCTGTGGTCAGGACGTTTGAAAAGAATGATTTCTTTGATGATGGCATCACCAAGTCCCAGCTGTTCCTCAGCCTCCATGATGCTGTGCTGTTTGCCATATCAAGGACATGTCCAGAGCTCTCTGAGTTAAGCGAGGATGAATCTGAAACAGTGATTCAGGAAACCTACTCAGACGTGAACAAGGTTGGATGATGTGAAGCATGGGGATTGTGGGGAGGCTTGGGGAAGGGGGAGACACCTGATCAAATAGAGATGAACAATGTCTGGGAAAGGCTTTCCAGTGTGGCTGTACCAGAATTTGAGATGCTGAAAATACTCCAAGTGCCCCTACTGCCGTGGCATCTGGGTGCTATCCAGAACGCTCCTCTACTGAAGACAGGGTTCATCCAACCCGGCGGCAGCCTAGAGCCTCCCTTTAAATCAGCCTTGGCTAGTGCCATGCCATTTGCTAAATATCTTAAGTATCTCCCTTAGATAGACCTTTAGAGTCTACCCCCTCCCAACTTTTGGGATAAATAATAAAACTGATGAATTAGCTGAGGTGAATCTCTGCCTCTCTAATATTTTTGACTCTGATGTCCCTTCTAATGGAAAGGTTTACGAGTCTATGATTTTGTAAATGGGAGTGAACTACAGAGTAAACAAACAAAAAAAATTCAGATCTAGCTACCAGGGAAAAATTATTCTATATAAATTTTATTTACCTTGTGAGTAATAGAATACTTATTCAACCTGACTAAAGGCAAAAGAAAAAGAAGGGTGTCAGAAGTTTTAGTCATTTTTTTTTTTGGTACTGGAGATTGAACTCAGGGGCACTCGACCACTGAGCCACATCCCCAGCCCTATTTTGTGTTTTATGTAGAGACAGGGTCTCACTGAGTTGCTTAGTGCCTTGCCCTTGCTGAGGCTGGCTTTGAACTCCCGATTCTCCTCTCTCGGCCTCCCAAAGTGCAGAGATTACAGGTGTGTGCCACCGTGCCCGGCTTTAGTCATTTATTAATACTAAATAAATTACTTGTTCTGCTTCAGCATTTTCAAATTAGTATCTGTGTAGGTCTAAGTCAAAAAAAAGAAAAAGAAAACACAGATGACCATCAAATACTATTTAATGATTTAGCAATTATTTTTCTTTTTTCTTTTTTGTACCAGGGATTGAACTCAGGGGTACTCAACCACTGAGCCACATCCCCAGCCCTATTTTCTGTTTTATGTAGACAGGGTCTCACTGAGTTACTTAGGGCTTTACCATTGCTGAGGCTGGCTTTGAACTGAGATTCTCCTGTCTCAACCCCCCAAAGTGTTGGGATTATAGGTGTGCACCACCTTGACCAGCTCAGCAATTATTTTTCAACCAAATCTATGATTCGAATCTCTAGATTTCAATGTTTGAATTTTTATGACAAGAAAAGTATTATCACATTAATAAGTAAAAGATATCCAAGCTTGTAAAACATAACCTTTCTTTCTTTCTTGTATTTTTCCACTTTTTTCTTTTCTTTCTTTCTTTCTTTTTTTTTTTTT